>OMKP01046622.1:0-26235 GCA_900302375.1 Bathygadus melanobranchus | reverse complement strand
TATGAGCGATTATTATGAGTAAATCACTGATACACTTGACAGAGTAGTGAGTCATTGATTAACTGATGGTGAGCTAGTCAGGAAGTAAATCCAATTGGAAAGAAAGTCCCACCCCTTTTTTTTTACGCACACATAAACTAGACTATATAAATACACACAAACACACACACACACACTATGCTGAGCAGGTAACTTGGAAAGGGGAGCCCTTATACGGAGGGACTTTATCTTCCTCCAGAGAAGATAAAGGTCTACATCGCACATTTTTCCTTCAGTAGAGGATATAAGTTGTTAAGCTTACGAGGGAAACACAAGGTAAGATGGAGAATACGCATTTTCATTCAGGGGAAAGAACAACAACAAAGAAACATTTGGCAAACTTTCACATGTTGACATGTTCCTACTCCTACTGAATGCCTACTGAACAGACTTTTTCTCTAGGTCTCAGCTGGACTAAACATGGGCAACGACAATTCAAAAGTTAAAGGGCCAATAAAGGTAAAAACCTTATTATGGCATCAGGAAAACACTCACTCATAATGTCTAGTCGTTCATTCGTACTCAGTAATGAACAGTCGGTGCCAAATCGTTTACCTCGCCAGCGACGTAGTATTCATTCATCCTCTTGTGTACTTTTGCAATTTCAATCTTAGTTAAACCTTGATAGTACTAATACGCATCATCTTGAACAGAATGGGAAAACTGTGGACATGCATGTGAATGGAGAAGTTAATGGCCTCAAAGTGACAAGCAAGCCAGATCAGAATGGAGGTGAGTACCTCCTGTGCTGAAATGTATAATCATAATGTTACTGTGCTTATTATACACTACAGCATTCTGTATTCCCTCTCTCTCTCTCTCATACACACACACACACACACATTTTGATAGATTGCATTACTTTGAAATGAAGTGGTAATGCTCTGTAAACACAGTGACTCCCTGTTATATTAGGCATTCTGTCTTTCAAGGTAAACTATAGGCGTTGTCGTGGATATGCGCAGAGTACATCTGTCACTGAACCATAGCCCATCTTAATACTATTGATATTATTGTTAATGGGCTGTTATGTCAGACAAACAGACAAACCCATGTTTGCTTCGTGGGTGTCATATGCTCATTGCGGCTTGTATAAATTGTTGTTTTATCGATATGGATAAACTTCATTGCAGCATGGCGGAAGACCAATCCTTTGGTAAATTGGCGAATGCAGTGTGTGATGCAATGTACATATCATTCATGAACAGGATCATCGGGTTATAAAACCTTCATTAAAGTTGTTTGACGTTGTCAAATATTACAAATTACATGCTAACATAATTAATTCTAACTCATTACAATAACGTCTCATTCACAGCTACCACTGAGAACGCTGAAAGGCCAAATGGTGAGCTGACAATCCACAACACAGAAGCTAATGACACGCTACATGTTGGAGTCGAAAGGGACGGCTGCAATGTCGAAGCTCAGCTCAACGGCAGTCAGGATGTCCCAGAAGCTGAGGTAATTAAAGAAAAAAGACGTCCCGACCATTCCAAAACAGCAGGCCGATGAAGTCACAAGGGAGATGGTTAACCTCTTCGACGTAATGTTTTAAAAGAAACCCGAGGTGGCAACCAGCGAGGTCGACGCTCCACATTCAAACGGGGAGCCCAAGAATGACCGAGCAGCTAAAGACGCTCCTTCTGATCCACAGCCCGTGAGTGTCATCCTCATGTTTAGCTTTAGCATTTTTCACTGATCAATGTGGCTGACTAAAATTCTTCATTTGACGTTTGAATTGATTATTAGAACCTACTTTGAACATCTTCCTTTGTTGTTTCTTAAAAAAAAGGTAAACATTCAAATGCATCAACTCACTGTGTTAATCTGGTGTTTAAATATGAATGTTGATTTCCACGCTAAAGGAATCGGGTACATGTGATAAAGACGTCACTATGGACATCGTGACGTCACCTACAGAATCGGAACGCCGCTACACTGAAATTGCAACGCAGACCGACAAAATATTTGCAAAAGATTTCTCAACGCAAACTGAAGATGACTCCATGGGGACTGCTGTGATCATACATCCAGAAGCTGCTGCTCAAGAAGAGTTCCTTCTTACGGAGCAAATAGCTTTTAAAAAACATTTGGAAGTAATAATGGAGGAAGAATCTGAACTTGCTATTGTTGATGAACCTTTTTTCAAAGAGTTCGAAAATGACAAGGGGATGGATACCCACACAAGCCCAATGATGTTCAGCAAAGTGGCCATTGTGGAGAACAATGAGCTGCAGGAGAAGGAAGTGCGCAAAGCAGAGCGTGTGGAAGTCTCAGAGGAGCTTGACATCAGCGAAATAAAAATGAATACTGTTGTTGATCAGGTAACCAATGGCCTTGAGATGAAAAACACTGAACCTGCACAAGGATATGCCACAAACCAATCCATTGTAGAAGAACCAGAAACATGCTACAAAGAAGGAGATGACCTTTCCAAAGATGACTCGGCAGAAGAACCTTCCAGGAAGCTTCCAGAAAATACAACCAACAAAATGATGGCTGAATGTGCTTCGGCTGTACATGAGGCTGGTTTGGAGTACACTGATGACACGCCTGTCAAAATGTCAGCCGAAGACATAATTCATGAAGTTTGGATTAAATACAACACTGAAGAAACTGAAACGGTTCATGTAGTACCAGAGGAATCTGAAACAGGCACTAAACTAACTCCTGAATTTGCAACAATATACAAAATGTTTTCCACTGAAGAAACCAGAGATGCTTCCATGCTCGAAACAGAAGCTGACCATACCACTCTTCGGGTTGTGATGACATACAGTAATGGCTCCCTGGGGATGATGGAAAACATTTCTGATATTTTAAATGAAATTCCAGGACCTACAGCGACTCAAGATGTTTCTGTGGGAGAAATTGTGGTTCCTGTGGGTCAGCAGGAAACACCAATCAAGGACAGTTCTCCTCTTGAGGAGGTTATCGATGATAATGCTATGATGGAAAAACAAGTGGATTGGCTTAATCCCTCAAAGGGTAATCACCCTGAAAAAGATTGTGCAGCTGAAATGGTGAGTGTGGCAGACATGGATGTGCCATCACAAATATGGGAGCCTGTTGTTGCAAAGGACAAAGACCAAGAAATCCAAACTCAGCTAGAATACTTCCTCAAAGAACCTTTGATGGAAAATGTTACTACAGAGGAAGAAGACATTGCCAAGCATGCAATGGCTGATGTGTCATCTCCAATGGCAGAGCAGCAAGAATACACGCCTATCATTCACCACATATCTGCTATGGATGCCGTCAACACTGAGAACAAACACCTGAATGCTGAAGTGTCACAGGATTCTGAAATTGATGCTCTCTTTCAGCACTTTGAATGTTGTCTTCAAGTTTTGGAAGAGACACTCAGTGCTACACTTGTGATGCCTCAGAATATGAATAGCGCCATCTTTGCTGGGGAGCCTCTACATGACAATGACATCTCACCCAAAGAAGAGTCTGTTGCTGAAAAGATTTTAGAAGCAGCAATTGATGCCATGACTAATGAACTCATCATGGTCACAGAAAGTTCTGATGAACAACCCACCACAAATGAACCCCCCGATGTATTGTTGGCAGGACTCATCCAGTCCAGCCTTCCAGATCTTGAGAATGTACAACAGGAGAATACCAGCCCTGAGGATGGGTCCTTGGGTTTCATTGAACCAAAGTTTTATCTAAAAGACAGAATATGTGGCAGCTCTAGACATCTCTGAAACTATTGAGGTAATAGATCAGATCCTTGCAATACATGAACAATCTTTTTCAATCTTCAAGAAGATTTTACATGTTGACCAGATAACACAATTGTGCAAGAATATCTGACTAGTACTGCAGAATCTGTGTCTCCCACTGATGACAAAACTTTGGAACTGAGTGTGTTGGAGAAGAATCATCAGCGTCCAAGGAGATTACAGAGAATATCGTGGTAAATAATAAAGAAATAAACATTTCCACAGATGCTACTGAAACCAAATAAACATTTGTCACTTTTGGTGATCCAGTAATGGAGATTGGCGTGAACATAGAACCACAAGAAGGGGCACAGAGGGGAATTGTACTGAGGAATATGAATGCAATGAAGTGACACTGGAAGATCGGGCATTAGCACTAGCATGTGAAGAACCAAACAATACTTACACAGTCAACACTTTGGATGGCAACAAGCAAGCTGTCTGTTCTTTTATGTAGCGATTTTTCATTAAAATTTAAAAACGGCTCCTTTTTTCTGTTTTTATAATTTTGACATTTCACGTTATTTTGACATTTCTAACTGTTACATGAACATACACTATTAAAGTCAACATTGTAAACATAGTTATAAGATATTTAGTAACAGCAATAGTATTTAGAGGCAACTTTATAATATGTCAAAGACTCTTGCAATTATCACACAGGAAGGGACCAAATATTTCTGAAATTTCTCAGAGCATATCGCCTAGGCATTGTTGAATATCAATGAGTGTGTGTGTGTGGAGGGGGGGCATGGGCATTAATAAAAGGGTGATTGTTGCCAAGGGCCTGAGTAGGCAGAGGCATGGTTGGAATTGTGCTCCCATCTCAATTCTGCGATTAAACACACTCACTGCTTGCATATCAGCTTCACTTCTTCTTCTCAAAGGAAAATTCTTTGTGGCATATAGGAGCCAGGCGACATAACGACAAAGCAAGACTCAGAAGCGTGTGAGGAGCCAAAAAGTGTGTCTCTAGATCCTAAACCTGCGGAAGGACAAACTCATAATACTGAGGATCAAAAGAGTCAACTAGTGGAAAGGCAAGAGAAGAGCGACCCATACACGAATCCAGTTATGAACTTCTTCAAAACACTAGTAAGTGCAACAAATGCATGTCTACTCATATATTACCTGCATTTGAATGAGTATTCCTCAAAATATGCTTTTATTCCATGATACGATATTGAAGTAATTTGGAAGTGACTACACAGTAAAGAAGTGCTTTATATTTTTAATATAAGGAATGGAAGTAAAAGAAGCACTTCTTTTACTTCTTCCATTCCTTGTATTCAAATACAAAGCAATTACTTCAATATAGGTGGAAGAAGTGTAAAATTCAGATTTTTGAAGGCAATTTATTCAACTCCGTAAATTGAGCTTCCTAGATGAAATTGATGCTATTCAGTCTATGCATTACATAGCTTAATGAAATGTACACTGCAATTGTCCTTCTTTCTTGGAACTCATGAGTGAAGTGGTTGTGTATATTATTTCCATTGGTATGTTGTTGGGTACAGGCCTCATTCTATATAAAAGAAAGTAATTATCGTTTAGTCCAGAAATCCATCTGTCATGTTGACGGCGTGCAATGAGAGCAGTACAACGGGCGGCCATTGTCTCTTCCTAGTCTTTATCGTGCCTCTACTTGGAGCGGTGCCTGTTTAAAGAGTTAGGATTGCCCCCGGGCCCCCTGCTAATCAAGTCTCCCAACATGCGGCACTGTGGCGGTCCATTGTTCCCGCCATAGTGTGAGCTCACAACGAAGGCCTGTGCTTTTGGAAGTTGAGATGTGTGAAGATAGAGCGAGGGCAGGCCTACGCCATCGCCGCTAGACAATGGCTGTCCCAGTGACAGTGTATGTACTGTATGTGCTCTGTCCCGGGGCCCTCAGTGTGCGCTCTGTGTAGCTCAGTGTGGGGTTATCATAGTGGCCTATGTCTGCCTATCTGAAAAGGCTTCTGTTTCATCCAAGTCATAATGTATGAATTCCAACCCTAGACATTCATGTTAAACATTTAATATTGCAGCATCCCTCATTGTTTTTTAATTTTTGAGAAATATGAAACAATGCCTTGACATTTTATCACACAGTAATTTCCTTTTCTCCTATTTTTCTTTTGCTTTTTTGCTTTTGTGTTTGTGTATGTGCGTACGATGCCACTAAAACGTGAGTGAAGATTTTATTTTTATTTTCTTGTAATGCAGGTCACTCCTACTAAATCGCAAACAAAGGAAACAGCTACCGCTGATGTTACAAAAGATCAGGTGATCACAATACACCCAAATAATACATAAATTGCTCCATACACATAAAGGGAAACACTACACACATGCCTGTGGCCACACATTTTGGGAAAATATACAAAAATGTATATGAAAAATGAAATAGACCCATTAAGTTGGCACATTTGTGTCCAGCACCCGGGTTGCTTTATCAACCTTACATTTTTAAAAGAGTGTAGTTTAAATAACCGATGCTTGCTTTTTCCTCACCATTTTGAGTTATAGTACACCCGCCAACCAATGGGGCATTTTATTAATTTTGTATTCATCAATTCGTCACACTAACAGCTTACGTTTTTTTTGCTGCCAAATAGCCCCCGAAGGAGACTCCACCAACAGTAACCTCTACAACTGTGAGCACTCAGTATATTACATGGATTACGTTGCGTTAGGTTGTAAAGCTTTCCATTATGAATTGTACTAAACATGAAGACGCTTTTAGCACTTGGATCACCTCATTTATCATTTGCCACAAAAAACTTTATTTGCTATTTGTAATTTTTTACATTGGGAAAAAACAATCTTTTTTGGGGGGTGGGGGGTATCTTTCAGAAAAAGCAGCCTTTCGTGTTTAATAGTGAAATTAAGATGTGATTTCTCCCTCCTATGCACCTAACGCTGTAGGTCGCACAAGTACCTGAGCCTCCGGCTGCACCCAAAGGAATGTCTATCCCACCTCCCCCTCCTCCAGAACCGCCTAAAATGGAAATTAAAGGGGAGCCAGCTGTCCGGCCACAAAAACCCACACCAAAGGAAGGGCCGAAGGCCGCTGCAAAGCAACCCGAGGCATCAAAGGGCAAGTCGGCTAAGAACACGCTGAGCGGCCTCTTCCGTTCAAAGGTAAAGAGTGGAACGAGATAAAGAATGTCTGAATGTCTGAATGTCTGCCAAATGCTCTAAATGTAAATATAAGAGTGTATCATTTTTAATTGGATCGATAACTATAATACTTCCTAAAGAGAATTGTGCCCCAGTGTGTTTTCCGTGATAACATATTGTGCAATGTATGTAATATTTGAGGCATCTAAACCCAAGAGTGCCCAGACAAGTGGAGCCAGTGCCCCAGCCAAGACAGCTGCAGTGGTACAGTTGATTCTTCCATTAGCCTCCTAATATTTCACTGACTGTGCTCCCCTCCCCTCAGACATTGCATCTAACAACATTAAACTCACTTGGCTCTCACCCGGAAGTGGCAAGAACTGCACAAATGGCTGTTTTCAAATGTGAATTGCAGTTGTATTCGTCTGTCAGTTGTTTCATTGAATTTCGTTACATTGCCTTTAACATTCTTTATGAATGGAAGACTGCATATAGAAATGCATCCATTCCTCTATCCCCTCTGAATAGGTTTCATTGAGGACAATCGGCATTGTGTATCATTGTGGTCTACCACAATGTATACTAAAACAAGACAAAATGTAACAAATGTAATAAAAATAAATGTTTGGCATTAAATCACTTTCCAGCAGGAAATCAAGGAGGTGTTGCTACCAGTTGTAAAAGTGCAGGTAAAACGGAGAATAATATTTTTCTAAGGAAAACATAATTTAATTTAACTGGTGAAGGTCAACATACATTGTTGCAAATACATTTCATAGAAAGTCCTTCTTCCTTCATAGTGCATTTTCATCATGATAAATGTTTAATTTGAATAATCTATATGTGTATGGTAAACGTAATAAAGCATAACAGATATAATGGAATAGACCATGGCACATATCAAGACATACAGAAAAGATTTAGCATTTTACATGTACTTAATTATAAAATCAGTTTTGTTCTCCAGGACACAGTTCAGGACGAGCCCGAGCCTGTTTTAGAAGTCAAGGTAACCAGCATAGCACAATCTGATGCAGAAAGTATAATTCTTACATCGGTGGCACCAGGGAGGGGCTTGGGGGGGCTGTAGCTCCCCCTAGGAAAGCCATAGCACCCCCCCCTAGCACCCCCAATTTATATATTTTTTAATTTTAACGTGTGAATACTATAATTTAGCTTTTGAAAAATGAAATAAATACGTTAATAAAACAAAACGATTCTTTTTACACAAAAAACATAAATTCGGCCAATGGGCGCAGCATTTAACTGTTGACCTTACAGCCACTTCCTGTTAGCCAGAGCGTAGTCTCACAATTCAGACTTTAGATTATCATCATATCATGTGAATGTGTCGTTTCACTGTCTTTCGCTTCAAATTTGTTTCGACCAATCATGTTCCCTCGTTTAACATAGAATGACATTTAAACTGTTGCAGAGCGGGCACTACATCTTTGCACGTGTGTACGTGTGTCGGAGGTGTTGCAGTAGAAATGAAACTGTTTCTGAGCACCCTCACTGAAAAGTCAACCAACCCCATAGCACCGCAAAGGAAAATCTCTGTTCTTAGAATATATCCATAGCCTTTTGCAGTGTATCTCCTATAACTGTAACTCATGTATTCTATCATTATAATTGATATACATCCATGCGAATTGTTTTACATACTTTTTTTGCATGATTTGCATTGGTGAAGCAATAAACCCCCCAAAAATATTCTTGCCAGGAAACAGTGGAGTGCTTGCCACAGTCAGTTACCGAAGTGCAGGTAAATCAGATGAATGGAATAATAACATTTTAGCACTGTGAGGCATTTCTTCAATGTTCATCCTTAGCTTTTGTTGACTCGAGGCCGAACGGTTACTCTTCACTGAATACATTTCGTTCAAGTAGTTGATGCATTGAGAGAAAGGTGAGGCTACTTTAATGTATTGCCGACTGGAAGGAATCCTTCCCACCTAAATGTGACTCCCAAGAGATATCATGTCCAGACAGCTCAGCATGTTCTTTCCCCTTCTTGCCTTAATTAATATCACATGAGCAATTGCCTTCTATACTAATAAGCATCAGACAGCTACATTGTTGTTTTTTTGTTGCCCACATCTATATTTCGGCAAATCATTTACTTCTCTGCAGACAGTAGAGGAGGTCGTCCTGCAGCCTGTTGTGGTTGAAGTGGAGGTAAATCGGCAGAGAAAAATCTGGCAACATCTGACCTGACTTCTTCCAGAAATCTTTTGTTTATTTTGCTGCTCTGCATGATGCCATGGGTCGATCCTACTTCATACCGGGATACTTCCTCCTAAACATCTTCTCTCTCTCTCTGTGGTGTCTTGGTTCATTTTGACCTTTTTCATCTTTCCAATCATTATGCAGGTGGTGGATGGGCATTACAGCGGCTGATTTTGCAGACGATATAGCAGTAGATTCTAGCTATAGCTCATGTTTATGTTTTGTCTTTTCTGCTCTATTAACGCAATGGAGAAGGTGGACGCCTCCAAGACCACCACCCTGGAGGCCGACGTGAAACCAGAACCTGCAGCTGCCGCGCCAGTAGAGAAGAAACCGCCCTCAAAGTCCTTCTTTTCACGCTTCAAGCCCAAGGTACAACAGGCTCTCGGTTATTCGCCTTTTAAATTTGTAATTCATTCTTATGAAATCATTGATTCAATGAGTAAATGTAAACGTAGGCGTATACGTTATGGGACGCAGAATAACATAAGCATTGTGGTGATTTGAGGTACTGCTAAACCAAATGGCAACTAAAGTCCAAGCAGCCTCCACAAGTGGAGTTCAACTCCTCAAGAGATCTACCGGAGTGGTAAATATAGTGAGACGATGGCTGTGAGCGAGGGGCTCCTTTTTTTTAACCAGTGATTTAATCAAACCTACGCTTGCCTTGTTTTGTTCTGTTTTTACATGTGACAGGGAAACAAACGCATGCTGTCTAAAACCAAGCACTTGTGACTAAAACAAATGTCGTCACTATGCGCTTTAAGAGTGATATAATCTCATCTGCGTTGCTTTTGAGGTCATCTCCCACTGTCGTTTTCAGTGTGTCCTAACCAGACGTCCGAGATATTTGTGTCTCAAAGTTTGTCGTACTGTATGTTGCTCAAATAGCTGTAACGCTCTGGAGGTAAGATTGTCATTTGGTGTGACGACACATTCAGGCCGCAGAGCCCAAGAAGGAGACTGCTGCTCCCTCTGCAGCGGCGGAGGCAGCTCCTAATACCAAGGCCAAGGAGGTGCCTAAAGCTGCCACCAAAACGGCAGAGGCCTCTGTAGAAAACAAGTCCCCCTCAGAAGCTGCTCAGGGTGGAGATGAATCAGCCAAAGCCCCCAAAAAGTTGGAGAAGAGGAACTCCATTAACTTGTTCTTCAAGAACCTGGTAGGGAACTTTGCCTTAAAACTGTTTTCATCCAAACTAGACTGTTAAAGGATGAACAGAAATCGGCTTTTCTCAGAGGAGGTTATGTTTTTGCTTTACTTCCAACTGGATTCGGCAAGAGTGAAGAGACCAAGCGCTTCACTCTGATTGGCTGAAAATCAATTACTGCCCAGCCAAGGCTAGACTGATATTCATCAGCAAACAGGAATATCAGCATGGTCTCATGAGGCTATATGTCAATATTGCCTCCATCAAACTTTGTTTGTTGGTTGTAGTTACAGTGCTCCCCTGCTGGGAGGTCTGGCAGCTTTGGCACCATGTTGTGTTGTCAAGATAAGACTTTAGAGATAAGAGAGAAGATAAGAGATTAGGCCATAACTATAATGCTAATGTTTCTGAGTAGAGTGCTTTGACTAGAGTGCTATCAGCTCATGGAAATCATGTGACCTGTATGTATCTATAGTGAGATTGTCTGTTTGTGCATTTATATGCACATGCACACATTGCTTTATTTATTTAGATTGAATTACATTTTCCCATGTAGGGGAAGATTTGATGTTTGCTAAATGTTTAATACTTAATTGTTTTGTTAGCAATAGCAGATTATTTCTTGCAGATATGTTTCTCTCCACTAGATGGCATCAGTAACTGCCATATCGTATCGTATGAGGGAATGACTTCATTTGGACACACCCGCACGAACACGCGAACATACACACACACACACACACACGCAAAATCAAGTCCACTAAAAAGACAAGCCTACTATATACTGGAAAACAGTTGACAAGTAGATCTAACGGTGGCATATGAAGACGCTAAATACTATGTATTTGCAGGGCCAGAAACGCAACTCTTTAGATGCTGGGGTCCAAACAGAGCCAGCGGCCGCGGCTCCCGCCTCAGAGAAGACCAAATGAATGGAGAGACGCCACGGATGACACCACTGACTGTTCTCTGTGTTTTCACCCTTCTGAAACCATTTGAAAACCGATTCTGTTAACTGCGATTATTCTGTTGTCTCACGAATGCACTATGGAAGAGAAAGTGATGGAAAGAATTACAAGCAAGTGAACTCGTTTTAGGTAAAGGAAAAAGTAAAGTCAGAGTGGCTGGAGATTGGATGTTGTTGAAGGAGTACATCGTGTTCAATAAGGACACGCTCACAGAACTGAGTGTGTCTTCATTGAAATCTGTATTTCTGGTTATATCAGTGTATTCGACTGAAATATGTGAGTAAGAATTTCTCTCCAGGCTGCTGTAAATGCGACTTATCTGAATTAATTGTTGTAACTTAACCTGTTAACACATCTAACGATCGTATTCATATACAACAAGTTACTTTAAGCTATTCAGTTATTCATTTGTCTCATTAAGCATTTTTAAACCACTTTATATATTTTTCCTTTATATATTTTCTCGATTTCAAGGTGAATGTCCATACTGCAGATATAGCCTGCTAAAATGACTTAAAAGAAGGCAAATGACAGCTGACGGGTCAGCACTCTGATGTAAAAGAGCACTTATAGCACTGGGCTCCTACCTTGAGCTACGTGTTTATACAAGTGTTCGTGTAATGTGTTAATGTGTCATGCAGCACCCAAATGGCATGAGATTACAATCTTTACCGTTCTTTGGGGAATCGACGGCAAGCAGTGTCGATCGGTTGCTAAAAGGCTAAAAAGAAAGAATGAGTAAAAAAGCATTAGGTACATTTTGTAGCCGCAGCTTGAATTGATTACGCCACTTTCTTTCATTACTTAAAACAGTTATCAGGGTCTGCAAACGTGTGTGATATTAACATTCAACTTTTCTTTATGAGAGGTATATTTCCTTAACTTGAACTATCTTCAAGACAATAAATATGTTTATATTATATGTCCTGTCGCTTATTTTAAAAAAATCACTGTTTTTAGATTAAAATTTTTGAAACTTAATTGCCATGAAGTTGATTGGAATTTCCATCGTTGCGAAATCACGGACAGTACAGAACAACATTGAAATAGGCCATTCATACAATAACCCCAACACACACAATACACCATTTACATCTTTAAATCTTGAAAAGCCTCAGGGTGACCTGGATGAATGACTTTAAAAAAAAACTTCCCACTGGGGCCACCCATGTAAACAATGAATGCACTCAACTAAGAAGAAAGAGAAAGAAACGGTGGCGAAAATTCGGAGTAAGCAATTCAGTGTAATACCAGCATGCTACTGACTGTATCACATAAAAAACCTCAACTTTTCCTGCTCAGTTTGCTAGAGCACAATGAGCCACGGGTCACACCATTACAACGAAATGCAGAACACACATCGTCATACATTCCTGAGATTCTTAGGAGGGAAGAAATTTTGAATTAAACAAAAGACTAATAGAGAAATGTTGCGAGGAGCAAAGAGAGGGAGACAAGGAGAGCAGGTGGGAAACTGTGGAAGTGCCATCCAGTGACACTTAACAGCGTCTAAAATGACACGCTTCTGAGGGACTATACATAGTTAGCTGTTGAACACCATGTCTGTGGTGCGGTGTCCTTTCTTCCTACCTTAAGCTCTGTGTTAAAATGATATAGTCAACGGCGTATGATATATTTTGTACATATGCATTGTTGATAACAACTATATCAGTCAAATTAAAAGAAGGATCCCAAGTCACAGATGATTTTGTCATTCAGAAAGTGTTTCTTCTTTCTTTCTCTTTCCTTTCTGCATTGCATGCTTGCTTTATTTCCCCAAGAAACCCCGCGGCCTTTTAACAATATAAACAGAATGCAATTACGGCAATTCACGTGTAAATACATTCACATTGAATAACGTTGAATGTTGAAATCAATAAATCGGTAGCATAAAAAACATAGACATGTGGCTTTCTTCAATGGCTGTGCTACACTTCATCCCAGGCTAAGGCATGTGACCGTGTGAATGCAGAGCTAAGAGGGGGGAGGGGACGAAGGAGGCCTGTTGTTAGCATTAATGCGTATCACTACTGGGAGGTATCAGGTACTACTATGGAGAACATTGGGAGACACGGACCCTATGCCTCCACAGTACTGGCCGGCTCCTGGCACCTTTAAATAGGAGGTTAACCGTTATATCTAGACGAGCACAGGTCACTGTGCCTGTTACCTTGTTTTGTTCCAAAGGTGAATCTGCCACGACAGTAGATGGGCTAAATTGTAAGTTCTGTGAATGAGCATGTGTGTGTGTGTGTGCGCATGCATAGGGGGATTGAGATGCATGCATTGCAGACATTGAGATGCAGACACATTCAACTAAGAGAATAACTGGAGAGTTATGGTGAATTCCAAGAATCTCTCCATGTCATGGAATATTAGTCATAATATTTCCAGATTTGTATTTGTTGTTATGTATGCATTTAAAAATACTTCTTTGGATATGTTTAACTAGAACAGGACATTAGCAATGAGGTCATCCTCACATGGGGGACTGATCACATCCTACTCAGGCTCAGAACATTAAAACACGCCCTGATAAGAGAATGACAGGGACTGGGTGGGAAAAGCAGACTACACACGATCAGTGGCTTTCAGGAGCCACAGGCAGGATCTATAGAGGCAAGCCGTCTGTGAGTCTCGTGCAGAACAATACAGTCAACTGCTTCTGACACATCAAGACAAAAACAAGCCCAAACAGACAAGAGGGCCTCGCCCATATGTTGCTCCAATTCTTATCAAGAGTATCTGACTAGCCTCATACGGGATTATTCATTAGGACATTTGGATATAGGCTACACACAATACACATGGAATCTATTGAAGGTATTGTAAGTAAATGGTTTCTGGCAGCAGATGGACCATGCAAACCTTGACGGTTAATATTTGTGGAAAAACAGGTTTAGCATATTTGTTGAACACAAGATTCTTGTATTTGAAGAAGGGGAACCATTTAGGATCAAATCAAGAGATTATTATTATTATTATTATAAGTATGTATAGGTCCAATGTTTTGATCAGGATTTAGAATGGGTGCAACTTTGTCGGATCTGCACTCACAAGCCTATATACATGTATGTCAGCTTGAATAGATGCTTCGACTGGAGGCAATCACATAATTCTCCTGAGATATCCCGAGGCTTGCGCAGACTGATATGCAAGCTACCCAGAACCTTTGTGTTCAGTGAACAATAGGGCAGGAGCGGGAGGTCTGTGTCACATGTGGTGCCATTGATTAACATTCGAAACTTGTTTGTGTAACAGGATTTGAGGGTGAAGTGAGAATATCAAGACCAATCTGAATCAAACAAGGCTGCGTCAACACTTTATTTGTGAAGCGAAAAGCAAGACATGTCAGTCTTACTCAGAACTTCTAAGCATGAAGCAAGCATGTGTATAAAAGTGTGTGTGTGTGTGTGTATATATATATGTGTATGTGTGTGTGTGCGAATTACCATGTGAATGTCATTGAAGAATGAGTTCAGCAGGCCTTGCAATGGTCAGACCTGTTTGTGAGTCTGCCATGTGTATACTTTGGGTGTCATACCTATGCTCATAAAAAAGGGAAGTTGTATTGGAATCAAATCGAAAGAGAACTGACAATAAAGAACAGTGTGTGTGTGTATATATATATAGGATTTAACCCTAACCCTATGCTAAAAAGGTTTAACATGCCTAATAGCTTACTCAATTTGATAATATGTATATATTCATGCCTGCAGCCTCCAAAATATATCTGATCTGACCGGTGTTATTCAGAATGGGTTAATCCGAAATAGTGGCATGCTTATTAGTTCTGATTTAATCTACTGTGGCTATGTTTAAACTACCCGTAGCCGATGCGAGAACGTGTATAATTAATCTCGGTTTTACTGCAGCTTCTCGGCTTCACACAACCTGCTGCCCCCACTCGCCATTACCGTGTGAAGTTTTTAGATCCCCACCCCCCTCCACATGGTTGCAATGCATACTTGAGCCCGAAAACGCGTTATTTGAAGTCATCACATGTTTCTAAATAGGTACCATACCATACACACCATGGCATATATAAAACCGAATATATACTAATGATATATATATACGTGGCGTACGGCTTATTCACAGCCGTGTCATGCCACATTTACATCACAAAGGAGTCATCATTGACGACTATAGACTGTATATGTTAACTTAAACTCTTACCAATGGCAACTTAGTGACAAAAGCCACGGGATGAAGTTAAAAGTCAAGTCCTGTATATTACCGAAGGCGGGGCTATGCGCGAATAACGCTACAGAAGTGATCAACGGACATTTCCACATGTGCGCTAATCACCGTCTTCTATTTGCGACCACGTGACCGCCGTAAGGAATATTGGACTTTTGTGCACGCGCTGCATCTTCACCCCCGCACCACCACCACCCCGGAGGATCGCTGCGCACGCGCCCCAGAATTCAACAGCTGCACGGACTTGCAAACAGATTCACGCCGAAACAATTATATAGATGAGACGCTGTCTACCGAGCGTTGCCAACGGAACAAGCAGCTCACGTTAGATGGCGAGTTGTTCGCCTCGGCCAATGGTAGTATCAGTACGTGTACGCGGAAATTCCGAATTGGTAGGTATTGTTGGTGAGTTTCAACAGTTTGGTTTGAGTTGGGTCGAGACAACAGGGGGAGTGTGGCTAGCGACGTGGTTAACGCTAGCTAACATTAATCAACGACCCTTCTTAATAGGCACGTAAACACGAGTCGCCTGACGTACGTGTTATTAGCCTGTATACTTTTATCTATCTCTATCTATCTATTTGTATCCGTCCAAGGCTTTTGACATCCACCTCGTGAACTGGTAATCGATTTTTGACATTCTGTTTTTAAACAGTCGTTGTTGCTGTGTTTTTTGTTCGATTTGATTAGTTGTGCTTATTAAGTATATATTGGGATGTAATTGCGATGCAACAGAGTAATGGCTATCAGCACACACACGTCAATAGCCAGTTCCTCAACAGTTTTTTTTTTTTACGACTAATGCAAATGTTCATCTGATCATATGATCGAGTCTTGTTGAATAACAAGTGGTTAATGCTGAACTTGTTAATTCACCACGCATGTGCTGGATACGTTTAACTCTGGCTCATTAACGTTATCTCCAACTGCCTGTGCTCACCTTATTGACGTTACACCACGATCAAGTCATTTGTAATTTGACACGAATACGCTGGATACAACGGAGTGGTGCCATGAGCATGTTCAGTTTAGTTGAAGAACACGACATCAACAATTGTTTTAATGGTTGACACTATGCATAGACTGTTTCAGATTTTGTAAAACACCACTGCAACCACCCCCCCCACCTCAATTATCTAATTATTAATTAGATCATTATTAACAACCACACTTTATAGAAGAACATACTTGGTGGTTTTAATATAGATAATGAAATAATGTGGGCTATTGTGGACAAATAGGATTTTGTGCCATGGCATAAGCCCTAAGCCATTGAACTTGTTGATCCAGTTACTCTGCTCTTGAGCAGAGTACATTGGTAAACATCGGTAAAAATGCTCACGTTCTTAAAATGTCATGTAAGCCATTCAGTATAGACTCATAGTATAGTGAAACATAATAGGTAGCATGCCATCACCTCATTTATATTATCTTGAGTTTTGAAGCCAGAACAAAGCCTATGTCATTCTTAAGTTCATGTCTGGTGTCCTTTTTCTTTCAGTTTCATGTAATTAGTATCCAAAATGCACCAAGATGAACAATTTATTAACTTATTGGAACAGAAAATGCTGTTTTGAAGTTAGTTTTAGCTTTTCTTCTGTATATTGTAAAGTGTATAGTACATCCACTATGTACAAACATATTATTGTGACTAATCAACCTGAAATTTTACTTTGCTTTATCTGGTTTTATCAGCTTTTTAGTGGTTAACAGGAAATGAGTCTACAAGTCGATAGCTAAAACAACACATTTCCTGTTTCAATAGAGGGAAGAACACTTATCCTATGTCGTTTAACATTTATTTATACGTATGTTTTTGTATGACATTTTTGTAATGATTATTGGGTTACAATGACACTATTCTTTTACAAAGCCCCTTTTACTTTTTATTCACAGGTTTCCAGTTCAGGATAACCACAAGCACAATTGCGCCACCTATAGAGGATAATGCCCACTCACCCCTTACTGCCATTTGCGGAGAGCCCAGATGGACTCAGCCAAGATATTCTTATCAGCAGTAATGCAAACATGCCAGGGCCTGGCTCTAGCATGACGCCTCACAGCCCAACCTTAGAAAAAGGGGTGAAGCAAACCAAAGAAAGTTTGCCAGTCTCCTGCATGTTCTGCGATGAGATATTTCATCAGCAGTCCGAACTTGGTCCCCATGTCTTAAGCCAACACCCTACCACCCTTTTTGAACCGTCGGTTCTCCGTGTTGATGCAGAGTTCCGTGTCACAGAAGACAAAGAGCGGCCCATATTGTCTACCCAACCTATGGATAAGGAGGAAGTGTTCAGCTGCATTTTGTGTGGTCAGGTGTCACAGGATGCTAGTGAGCTGGAGAACCACTTAAGGAAGCACAAGGACTACTTCACATACTGCTGCAATGTATGTGGTCGGCGTTTCAGAGAGCCCTGGTTCCTGAAGAACCACATGAAGATGCATGGAAGCAAGTCTGGAGCTAAAAAGGCCCAACACAACCTGGAGACTCCTATCACAATCAATGGTGCTATACAAGGTCAGGATACTCAGCCAGTAGTCACCCTTTATAAAATGTGCATGGTTTGTGGCTTTTTTTTCCCTGATCACAAAAGTTTGGCAGAGCATAGTAAAGTACACAACCGAGAGGTGGAGCCTGGAAGAGATAACGTGGTTAACCAGGGTGATGGCACAGAGGCCCCGATTGAACAAGAAACTTTTCTGGAGAGTTTCAAGCTAAGACCATGCTCTGTAGTAGAGAACGTACATCCTGAAAGGTCTTCAAAATGGATTCCCCAGTTAGACCCATTTAATACATATCAATCTTGGCAACTAGCTACAAAGGGGAAGATAGCAGTTGGTCCAAATACAACAAAAGATTTGGGCATGGATGCCAGCACAGACAATGAAGACTGCAACTCTGATAAAGAGGAGTTGAGTAATATATGGACTGAGAGCCAAGCAGACAAGTCTATAAAAGAGGGCCTTGGCAGAGAGCCTCGGCCCCAACAGCAGATTACGGTTGAGACACCATCTCCTGAACCAGAGAACAGGTCTCTCATCCAAAAATACAAGGAAAGGCCAACAACCTGTGAGGAATGTGGACGACATTTCAGGACCTATCACCAATTGGTATTACACTCGCGGGTCCACAAAAGGGAAAGGGGAGGCGAGAGCCCCAGTGCTCCATTTGATGGGAAGTTATCCAAAACAGGTCCACTGGACCACACTGAGGAGGCCTTGGAGGATGGTTCTGAGGAGGCAGCTGTTTCAGAAGCTGTGGGTTCAGGTAAAACGGATGCAGGTGTTGCAAGTCACTTTACACTTATTTATTTCAAAAATATTTTCAAGCAAATTTGCAAAACCTCACAAAGTAATGTTTTTTCTTTTCTTAGGAGAGTTTGGATTTGACAGATCCAAAGTCCGATCAAGGCAATGTAGTTACTGCTCCAAAACGTTCCGGTCAAGATATTACCTCACTATTCATCTCAGGACTCACACAGGTATGTTTAGACAAATGATAGAAAATACAATAATATCAAATTAATGAATAACGGCTAATGACACAAACTAATTTATATTTTATATTAACATTTTTTAATGTAAGTGTTATGTTAATCTTAAACTAATACAAGTGCTTTTTTTTTTGCAGGTGAAAAGCCATTCAAATGCATGTACTGTGACTATGCAGCAGCACAAAAAACATCACTGAAGTATCACATTGATCGACGCCATAAAGATCAACTATTCGTCGACTTCTCGAGCCAACCGGTGTCTCTAGCGCCGTCTCCAACCGATAAAGAATTCAAAGAGGATGAAAGAGCCCCGGTTAGAGCCAAACTGTGGGTCCCTGTGCCCAAACCGTCCTCCAATAGCAAACCAGAAAACGCATTGGACAGCGACGGCGCCAAGGTTCACAAACCAATTGCGCAAGTTAATATGCCAGTAGAGAAACTAACTAATGGGCCCGTTTCCGCTGCCGATCCGCACATCGCATGCCCAGTGCCCATTAACTTGAAAATGAAGCGGGAGACAAAAGAGGAAAGCTCTGAGGCCCCATTAAACCTCTCTTTAAAGGTCTCACACTCCATCTCAACAAGCTCCAAACCCCAGAATGCACTGATTCCAATTGCCTGCGCATCCTGTACGTTCAAAACGCTGTACCCAGAGGTTTTGGTTATGCATAAAAACTTAATTCATAAGGATAGGTCAGACATGGCTAAAAAGACCAGATCCAGTCTGAAACTCGAGCGGTTTACTGGCTGTCCCCCCGCCCTCGATGGGAACGATGTCACTCCACTTTGTATGATGGACAGGAGACACCCCCGGCGAACCAAGTCTCCAACACCACAGGCTGGCAAACCACATGACCAGACTCACTCGGCCCACCAACTCAATGCTCCCAAACGCTCCCCTATCCATGTACCCAGGCACGAGGTTGCCCCAGAGATGCAGAAATATGGGGCAAAGATGGAACAACAACAACAACAACAACCCAATCAGGACTCACCCCGATTTACAGAAGTGATGAAGAAGTCCAGTAGCATTAAGCATGTAATGGACGCATACAGCCCGTCAGACAGGCTAGGAATTGGTGAGAGAAGTTATCCGATGAGAACCGGTGTTGTTTGGCACTCAGATGCTGCCAGGCTCTGCCTCTCCAGCCGGTTTGGGAGTCTCCCCCAGATGGACTTGGGTGAACCCTCGAGCAAGAGACTCAAGTATTGCCTCCCTCAAAGCAGGGACGCGGACACCGCAGAGAAGCGTGACTTCAGGGTGCCAACAGTAGATGGAGCCAACCGACTGCTTGGCTTGGGGAGAAGCATGAAAACCTCGTCACAAAGCTCTTCTCCTGCCGCTGTCCCTGATGCCTCGGGTCCTGCAAAGTCTCTACCTGTGGGTGCAGGAGGCAGCATGGATACTGACTGGAATATAATCAACATCCTGCGATCATACACCCCGGCTGACCTGGCCACGCTCTACCATGGTAGCCCAGCACTCCAAAGTCATGGAGGACTGGCCAATCCCCGAGCCGGTATGTTAGCTAGCTGTGGAAGTGGAAATTGGTATTATTTCTCATAAGAACATTCAAAATGTACTTGCTTGTCAGTTTAACAATGTTAACATTCTGTTTGTTTCTTTTTAAATCAGGAAACAGAACTAGTCTCTACCAACATTTACCCAGACTTCCCCATCTTCAGAGGCTAGAGCATCCTGCCTCATTCTCTGGTGAACGTTATGGGACTGCAGACAAGAGTTTGTAAAAGATCACCAAGGTAAACGGTGAAGAAAATGGTTAAATTAGACTAGATCCTATTTTGGTCTATCAGGGATCTTTGGAATTTCCCAGCTGCTTTGCTACAATACACAACTTTTGTCATGTTACAAAGTAAAGAGTTTTTTCCCCATGTTTTTCAAATGAGCCAATATAGCCTTGAGAAACAGATTCAGAGGGTTTGTCTTCTAGGAGTTAAGATGGAACGATCTCCATAATATCTTTATTTCTTACCTTACTTTAACTTCATTTTCTTGTGTGTAAGAAAAAGTTTTGCACAAACTATCTAGAACTCAGGCCATAAAGTAGAGAATTTCTTCTGTAAATGTTAAGGCACATGTTACTTATTTGAATAGATTCCCCTTTACCTATTGCTACTAGAACTCGACGACCACTGTGAAACCGATTTCCATCATTACCCTTTTTTTAATGTGGGATAGCATATGTTTAAAGTTTGTATTAGTAGTTTGAAAGTTGGGTCTTTATATTTATGCTGTATATCAGATCATTGTGCAGCAATCAAGCACTGTTTTTCTTTCCCCAAAGCACTGAATGGGTGGGTTTATTATTATTAGTTTGGTTCCATATCCCAGTGGTTTACCAACAGGCTGCAGCAAACTGTTCTACTGTGTTAGTTTATCTGGTCTACCTCAATTTCTAGACTTGACACTTGTTTAGTTAAGCTGCTGAAGCTATCATGTCAGCCGTGCTGTGTGCCTTTCTTTATCTGGGTTAGCGCCATACGTTTGTTGCTCATGTTGAATGGGATGTACCTTCTCCTGGAAGATCAAGGCTTATCAAGTACCTGTGTGAATTTAATCTGGTGTTTCCGTCTGAGCATGTTAAGATTCAAAGCGTACTTTCAAGGCAATACAATATGAATTCTGAACATTGCAAAGAATCAGTGGACCAGATCTAAAAAACAAAGAACAGGGCTTTTGTTGCTGACTGGTGTTATCTACTGTGGTATCTCTTTTGCTGTGAAATGTTTACCGGATCTTCAGAGGGGTTCGTGTTTCCTGACCAACGTAACTGTGCTTTTCAGTACTCGCCAATATTATGTCTTGAAAGTATTATTGTCATGTGTTTTTCACATTTTGTAGATTTCCTGATTGGTCACTAATGAATACTTTCGGAAAGACTAATTGGCTGTCAATATGTCCTCATGGAATGAACATTGTACACTGTGAAAGAAAAGTCTCAGGTTCAGCAAAGCTTGCAAACAAAATGGATTCATCTGATGTGTTGCTTGGTATGTTTTCCAACAAATAAAGCCTTGTGTTCAGTTATTTTGACTTTTCCATTTGCCTTTCACATACATGTGTACATCAGGTAATTATGAAATAAACATTTGTATGACATGTCAGTCAAGGAACCTTTTGTTAGAATTATGTACCAGTAGCTTAGTACCAAGAAACTATACACGTGTAGCAGACTACTTGAATTTTAGTTGCTGGCTAGCGTAAAAACAATTCTAGATTTACCCTAAAATAGTATTGGTGCTATAAGGCCCATTTTTTTATAACAACCTTTTCACGCTGTATTTCAAAAATCTAATAAAGTGAGGTACAACGATGTCTAGTTAGACTTGTGGCAGAGGGAGATGTGTGGCACAAGCCTAACCTGAACACTAGAGGGCAGTATATTCAAAGGCTTAATGACAATCACATGAAATTTACAATCAGGCCAAAAGATTTCTGCAACAGTTTGGTTCAATTGTAATGAATTGCTACACAATGGTCAAAGTAAAAAAAATGTAAAAAATTGTTAAAATACTATTTAGGAATTGTATTTTTTTTGTAAAGTACAATTTATCTTATTTTATGTTGACATATTTAAACTCAGACAATTGACAAACACTTCCATCGCTGATATGTTTGACGATACATTTGACAATGTTGAACACCAACACATCAGCATTTCACCCCCTCCCTTTCAGACTAAACCACATCTGTTTGCTGTCTGTTCCCCTGAGCCAGAACTGTGTAATCTATTGCATTAGCTCACATTAGTGCATATTGCCCATGGCCCTCTGTAATCACAAACGCAAAATGAGCATTTCACTTAGCATCACTCTCATATTCCCCCACACTGTGGCGAGCGTAGTGCAAATGTGTGTAAGAGAAGGCAAGTTGGCTATAGTTTATGACATATCTCCTGCTATTCGCAATCCCTCATGTTCAAAGTTATGCTTCTCCTTTCGTCCCAACAAGCATCCCAGGCTTTTTATGTCAAGCTCCACCTCTAACAAACAAAGACGTACGAAATTGTAACCAAGATGTCCCATTTTCTATTTTGTTTGCAGTTCTTTTGTTTATCTTCCAATTTGGGAACCCTCAAATCTGACAGACATTTATTTGTTACTGCTAACATGAACAGCCATGACAATCTCTGCTACACTTTGTCTGCTGAACACCCGCGTTATATGAATCTGTTTTCCCATATGTCTGTATTATTATGCTTATATTGCAATACATGTATTCTAAACCTAAAAAAACACAATTTCACAAATGTTTTTTTGGTTGGATTTCTCTGAGCCTTGATTGAATATTGCTTTAGGGAGGTAAGAAAAACAGAACGCCGAACACTGCGGCGTGTTTAAATAAAGCCATGTTCTTGTGTTGTATGTTCTAGGCCTGCTGGTTGAAAAAAGGTATTATTCACATCAACATATATTTTTCAAAAACAAACTACTATGCATCATTCCTCTTTATCCTGTTACAAGAGGCTAAAACTAAATCAGAGACGTCTCAACATATATTCATACACACAATAAAACTGGCCCAAGCGCCAGTTGTTTTGAAATGACAAATCTACTATCTACGTCTAGTCAATCTTCATCTCAAGAAAACACTTGAAATGAAGGGTTTTAGTAAACCGGTGTGGAACATTACGCCCACGTGACAGTGTATTTATTTTACACTGTGCGTACATTAGTTTGTGCTTACGCTCGTTTGTGCCCAGGCTTAACGGCAAACTGACAATTTTCCGTAAGCGCTTCCTGCTGTTCGCAATCAAAACTAACTCCTATTTCCTTTATATTTGTTAAGTAAACCGAGTGTATGCCCATTTGTGTGTGTGTGTGTGTGTGTGTGTTCCATCCTCGGTCATTCAGTCACTTCATCAACTAATAACCTCCGGATTGCCAGCCTTGCATGAATTGGCAATTGGGCCAACGATGTGGATATGGTCAATTGTTGAATATCCTGTCACAATTTGAGGCAGAAAGTCTGCGCCGTGCTGTGATTGCTCATCATCGTCACCCAATCCCTCTGAGGAAGAGGAGCAGTGTAATGGTTCCCACTAAAACAGCCTCTGGCCTCAGGAAAGGGATTTGGGGTGTCTGGAGACAACAGGGCCATATGGAGAGGGCTGAGATAGCAAGGCACACGTACAGAATAATGGATGACGTGTCATGTTTCATGTTGCAGGGAAGCCATCAAGAGACTTAGTTTGGGGAAATCAAAATACTCACACACAGCAAAAGCGACTGATGGACTATTGTGCAGTATTTTTTGTTGTTTATTGTTTAATTTTATGATGCTAAACCCACCGACGGTTCATTTTAATAGGTATATGGTAGGCATACGCTGCTCTCTGCTTTCAATGCAGCAGTGTGTCGTCGTGAATCGTATCCTACAACATTTGTAAATGTCGATAATGAGACGACGGCTTACTGTGAGTTATCAATCATCTTTATTAAGCTGAAAGCATCCTGTCGTCTTTTTTCAAAGATATTAATTAAACTGTACTCTGTTGTAATCAATTCCAAACAAAAGTATAGGATCATTTTATGATGGTTTAATATGCTGGGCATTTCAGTATTTGTATACATTAAGTGCACTATAACCACATCCTAAGCTCAATATCTAATTCTAATGTAAGACAAAATGATACAATGCTGCAGGTTTAGTGGAGCTAAAACCACGATTTCTTTCTTCCCTTTTTTTGTTCCGTTTCAGACAGTTCAAGAACCCTCGTGCCAGGGGGCCACTGTCTACTTAGCCTCCTGCTTTCTGTATGTACTCTACCTGCATGTGGAACAAGCCCGACACCTCACCCCTGGATTTTTCTTTCCCGGTGTCAGAACTACCCTTAAGTGCTGTTTCCGATACCCGTGAGTAAGCCCCATAAAAGCTGCCCCATCGCCACAGCGTTATTGTTTCTTGCGGATGATTGATTGATGGATGAGGGCTGACACTTCAATGAAGCCATTTCCACTGGCATCTCTATCCGATGATGTGCAGCGTATATTTCCCATCCACGCCTCATTGGGCGCCTGTGTCATTCCCGGAACTTCATTTACACCATGTTCCCTGAAGGACCTTTTTCAGACCCATCTCCATCTTTTCTTCCCTCTCCCTCTCTCTCCTCCACTCCCCTTTTTATCTCCTCTCCCCCTTTTCCTTTCCATGCCATAAAATAATGCTATTTCTTGTCGACTCTGGAGGGGCCCAGAATAATTTGCAGGGAATGATAAAACCAAAGGCATGGAGGGGTTATTTACAGGAAGTGTTATGCTGACGGGGTCCCACTGTTATGGTTTTTTCACTGTCAGATGCCAGGCCCAAGCAGAGACGGGGGCCGTGATACACTTCCGAGGCACTCGACCTACACCAAAAACACGTTTGATCATCCGCTGTTGCCTATATCGGAGCCAAATCGGGGGTCTTCACAGAATTGCAGATTTTACTGGGGCTGCTGCAAATCTAACTTAAAACACAACACATGAGCGTATATGGGTCCGTAATAGCATGATCGAGGTACATATTTCGGAGAAAATGGCTTGTTTTCGGCTCATATGGGGAGCAGATGGTAAACAGGCTTCATTGCGGCAGGCTTTCTGGGATGACAGCCATGAGATTCCCCCTCAGGTGCCATTGGAGCCCCTTTAGAAGAGGAGAGTGATTGGTAGGACATGGCCTCTCCTAAGCAACTGCCTTTTTTTTTTTGTTTAGCCCTGTCTTGTAGTTTCCACCAATCTATCTTTCGACACAGTGTCTGCAAAAATGAGCAACTGTCACCTCTTTTTACGATTTAGTTCTTTTTAGTCTTTTGTATTTTGCAGTTGGGTTTGGAGAAAAAAGAAAAATACATTAATTCAAGACGTATAAAGTATGCTTTGTTGATATACGCTTTTTGCCTTTAAAATAATTCAATTATATCAATTATATTTTGCCACCTATTTTGTATGTATTGTCTTTTTAGTACCAACATACAACATCTGATCCAATCATCCGTAGAATCAGAAAATCCATTCAAAAATACAATGACTCAACCCCGCGATGCATTAATGATATTAGTGTGTTGCCTCAGTACACTTGACCTTGCCCGCTAAAGGGCATTTCAGTTTATCAGAGAGGAGGAAAGAAAAAAACCAATTGTCTCCTTTAAAAGACATTAGGAGTGCTGTGTCTAAAGGAAACTGACATGGCTCCCTGCATCACTGATGGTTTACACTCAGTTTCTTTTATGGTGACTTGATAGGTAGGGAATAACGTTCCGCCCCTGTATTTATAGATTACGCTGGTTTCCCTCTATGAAAACATGAGCTGAGT
>OMKP01046618.1:0-10847 GCA_900302375.1 Bathygadus melanobranchus | reverse complement strand
GAAACTGGAAACTGGCGACTGCTTCTGTAACTCACTCTCTCTCTCGCTGTCTATCTATCTCTCTGTCTCTCAGTCTCTCTCTCTCTCTCTCTCTCTCTCTTCTGTCTGTCTCTCTCTCTCTCCCTCTCTCTCTCTCTCTCTCTCTCTCTCTCTCTCTCTCTCTCTCTCTCTCTCTCTCTCTCTCTCTCTCTCTCTCTCTCTCTCTCTCTCTCTCTCTCTCTCTCTCTCTCTCTCTCTCTCTCTTTCTCTCATACCTGCTGCACATGCAGACGCCAGACGCGACTCACACCAGACACATCCATCACTGTCTCTCTCTCTCTCGCTGTCTCTTTTTCACTCTGTCTCTCACATGCACGTCATGGAATTAAAGTTCATCTCAGAATGGATCCATTTAAATAGTCGAATGTGAACATTAATGTGGAAGTAAGGGGGGGGAAGGGGTTTCAGAGAGTTTCAGAAAGTTCTAATAGTTGTCAACTATTTATTTGAAATTTGTGGATTGTGGATGGAAGATCGAAGGTCGAAGTTCTAAAATGGAAGGTGTTGGTTCCCCACCCTACACCTTCCAACACGCCCTTCTTGGTTTTATGGTGTCCATTGTCCATTGTCCATTTCCTGCTCCCTTAAACACTCTCTGACATCTATGACTTTAAGTAATAATCTCGAAGATCTTTATGCAAATACATGTCTGTCAAGTCACTATCTATCGTCGAAGGAGGTAAGACAATGGTGACTGAGCCTATGGTCCACTGATGAAAGCCCTTGCAGTATTATGAATGTTATCAACAGAGTGTTGGTTGGCGACATTCCCTGGACTTCATCCTATTCTGACTAATAAGATCAGACGGCAAAAATAGCCACAACAAACTTGATTCAAGACACAACCGGGCACTTGTCTGTCAACACGTTGGTACATTTGCAGATGTCCTGATATTATTGATATATTCATTGGTTTGGTCATCTCAGACATGAAGGGCAAAAGGGCAGCAGCAGCTCTGGCCACTGTGGTCACCACCACTGACCCCTCCCCTCGTGGGCACGTCTGCTTCTTGTTTTCTTCTGCTTCACCCCCACCCACCCACCAGATCCAACTATAACAGCAGCACTCATCATAAAAACACAAATCATAATACCGAACGATCCATTACTAAGGGGATGTATTAATTATGGATGAGCGCAATACTACTGTTAGATGTGCGGGCAGATCGATGCCCCTGTAATATTCTCCAGACCTGAGTCCTCTGGCTGGTTGTCTCTGTGTCCTGCCATTATGCACTAAAACAGCTTGACGGATTGATTAGGTCTCACATAGCTACCAAAATAAGACATGTCCTCGCAACGCTACACCGCACCTCATGGCAACGTTCAGGCAACAGCATAAAATGTGCTGAGTAAAAGAAAAGCCTGGGTATTAACGAAATATGTTCATAGTTTGGCATCCGTTAATGCATTTAAGTAGATGATACATGTACAAGTACGGTACTATACCTGGTTTACTCTGGGTTTTATCTTCCGACCAAGTTTGCAGGGGTCCTCCTCCCTCTCGACCTGTGTGATAGTGTGTTACCACAAGCAGCAGGGGGGAGAGTGTGTGTGCAAAAGGGATGTTGTGTTTTTCTCTTCTTCATTTTTGTCTCTATTCCACCAACAAGTTTACAAGTTAGTAGTTAGTAGTTGCCTTGTTTTACAATTGTTTTCTTAAACCCTAAAAAGGCACCGATGGGGTTTGTACTCACTTGGAGCTCATGAATGTAGCTGGGTGTGATATTGTAAAGAGCATTAAATATTCAGTCTGGAGGAAGTGAGTGTGACTACATTACCTGCAGGGGATTTATTGATTGCGTTTCCTTTTATCTATTTCAGCTGCAAACACACAGAGACACAAAGGAATTACTATCTGATAGTCTTCTTTCTTCATTGGGCCTACTTATGACCCTGGACAAATTCTACATGTTTACGAAGAAATAAATATTAAATAAAAACATAGCCTGGATAGATGTTGTGCTTGTAGGAATTTGGCTAATTATACGACATTACTTACGCAGTCCCTAGAAGTTTTAGTTGTCAATGGAATTGACAATCGTCCGGATGTAGACAACAGAGCCGGGAAACACATCGATCATCCGATCAATAAGTGAGGATTTTTAAATGCGTGGTTGGTTTACTATTCGGTGATGAATGGTTAAATAAGTAGGCCTATACGCGTCTTACCACTGGTGGTTTTATTGCGGATAAAACAATCCCATTCAGTGCATAGCCAAGTGAAGCAATACGCCTTGAAATAATGAACGTATTAGGCTGTGTCTTGAATCTTTCTTCTTTTTTTTTGCTTCCTTTGGTTTATCTTATCTATTTTAAATTGCACTGAATGCGTTAAGGATGTCTCTGTCGTTAACCTGAAACCCTAACCCACTCCTGCAGACCGGAGCCCGTGGGGGAGGAAGCCCTCCCTCCCTCCCCCCAAGGGACCGGGTGTTATATTCGGGGCGGGACAGTCCACAAGACAGACTGCAAAACGCCGGTGCTGCTCACACAAGTTCGCTAGTGCGCATATACACTGTATAAGAAAAGTAATTGACCGATCGTACAATGGATATTAATCAACCGTTTTAAACTATTTGGCAGGTAAGATATAACATTGTATTCATTTCTGAATAGTTCACTCAAAAGTCTAGCTATGTTAAGGCTGTAAATATTATAATTTAACTAATCGCTAACCGTGGAACGAAATTCCCAAAACCGAGGATACTGCAGCTGGAAATAACGAAAAAGATCTTCATATTGAAGACTACGGAATGTTAGATTCGGAGCGCATGCTTTCTAAATTTAATTTTATTATCTAAGTACAGAACATGCGAACCTATATCATGTTTAAATGTGGGGCGTCAGTAAACCTATATGAGCGGCCTTTTATATAGTCCCAAATATAACAAAAAAAGTTACAAAATGTAGGCCTAGGACTATGTTGTACAAACGCGCATTATGCTCGTATATCTCGTTTAAGTTAGGCCTATTTGCTTGTAGTAGGACATTGCTGGCTGAATAAATTGCTATGATAAACACAAACTGCTAATATTTGATAGTTAGTTGTTCATATAGACTAGACACCGAAGTTTCAGTTGATATCCATATGGTATCTGCGTACAGGTGTGTGTGTGTGTGTGTGTGTGTGTGTCAGTATGACAGACCAGTGGACGTCTGTATCTGGGAGCGATAGAGCAGCCAACCCCAAACAATGAAGACTAACCCAAACTCACACCTGTGTCTGCATACCGCTGCGTCTAATGTATTTCACTTCCTTATTGTTGCAGAGCAGCGAGAGCAGGCAAACATGTCGGAGAAGAAACCACGGGGCTCAGACACCAGACCAAAGTCAGGCCTCCGCAGCTGGAGCGCTGATAGCTATGTATGGCGGGGAAAGAAACGTTCGAGGAGCTCCCAAAACGAGGAGGTGTTCCAAGGACAGGTAGTGGAGGGGGTGGAGGACCTCGGTGTGCGGTCCACCTCCTGCCCGAGACGCCGCCGGGAGAGGAAGTGCAGCTGCAGCACTTTGGGTGAAGCTGATGTGGACATGACATGTCGAAAATCCATGTCTCGGCGCTCCTTGCGCCAAAAGTTCCAAGACGCCGTTGGTCAGTGTTTAC
Organism: Bathygadus melanobranchus; assembly: GCA_900302375.1. NCBI lineage: Eukaryota > Metazoa > Chordata > Actinopteri > Gadiformes > Macrouridae > Bathygadus > Bathygadus melanobranchus. Next base: position 7,203 of record OMKP01046618.1, on the reverse strand, counting down.
CTCTCCGTTCTCACCACCATCACCACCATCAGCATACCCCGGGGAGCTCCAGACCATTCTCAGTGCTGCTCTGGTCCAAACGCAAGATCCATGTCTCAGAGCTCATGCAGGACAAGTGCCCCTTCTCCCCCAAGTCTGAACTGGCTCACTGCTGGCACCTTATTAAGAAACACACGCCCCATCCAAGTGCCTTCAAGGGCCTGGAGGCTCCCCATAAAAGCCATGCCTCGTCCTCCTCCTGCTCTCCGCCTCCGACACCCCTTTCTTGGGAGGACATCTGCTGCTCTCCAGGAACAGGAAGCAGTAGTCTGGAGGACTGGGACCCTTCCTGCCCCCACGGGGCAGCAGGCGGACACACAGACTATATTCTGGTCCCGGACCTCCTGCAGATCAACAACAGCCCCTGCTACTGGGGTGTGTTGAACCGCTTCGAGGCGGAGGAGCTGCTGGAGGGCCAGCCGGAGGGCACCTTCCTGCTCCGGGACTCCGCCCAGGACGAATTCCTCTTCTCCGTCAGCTTCCGTCGCTACAGCCGCTCGCTGCACGCGCGCATCGAGCAGAGCGACAAGCGATTCAGTTTCGACGGTCGTGACCCTTGCATGTACCGGGACCCCAGCGTGACGGGGCTGCTCAGGCACTACAGCGACCCTGCCTCGTGCCTCTTCTTTGAGCCCCTTCTCTCCCGGCCCCTGCCCAGGAACTTCCCCTTCTCACTGCAGCACCTGTGCAGGGCGGTGGTCTGCAGCTGCACCACGTATCAGGGCATCAACGGCCTACCACTGCCTCCTCAGCTCAGGGACTTCCTCCGACAGTACCACTTCAAGTGTGACGGAGCGTGCTCCATGTGAAGTACAGCGAGCCGCAAACCACAATGTGGAAGACACTTCAAAAACACTTTATGAAGGCCTATGCCTATGACTACAAAGCCTATGCCTTCTGTTTGGCTTAATCTTCATGTCAAACCACCCAGTGACACAGTTTTGTGCTGTAAGGAGGAGTTGGACGTTGATCCCAATGTTTATTATTATTTGTATTGTATATTATTTGATACATTAATTCCTTGAGCAAAAGTTAATTTACTGGGTAAAAGGGCCCATAGACATTGCTTATTGCCAATCATGCATTTCATTGATATAGCCTTGATGTCAAGATTGGTTTGCTTTTGGTATAAAACTGCAGTCCAAATGCAATCCAAAAACTACCTAGTAGGAGATTCAGGACACTGTCGATGTTCCTTCAATACGTCTTAATTTACATAACAGCAAGGTGTAATTTAGCCAATAGATTACTGTCACTATTCTAAAGTGTGGGTACAATGGGGTGTAAACACATTATTGACCTCCTCTCCTCTGTTTATGTGCATCCAAAAGACCTTCACTACATCATGAAGCCACTCCATTGACATTTTTCTGCAGGCTCTGCTGCTTATTTCCACAAGATGGCGATACTGCTATACGAATAATATTTTGGCAGTTTCTGCGTCATCTGCGACCCTTAAAAAAAGCACCTTTCAAATTAAGTGTTTTCCAAGTGTGCCTTTCTGTTTTTTTCTTGTTTTTAGTGGTTATTACTATAAAGGACTGTAATGGTTATCTGTACGAGCTATTCCTCAAAATAACAATGTGTAACACTGCCAGTAGCATGAACATTTCAGCGAGTATTAGTGCTGCGGCATTAGAGACCTTTCTTCTTTGGACACCTTGTTCCAGATTAGACACACTTAGTGGTTATCCCAGGTCTGTGCTCTGGAGGGAGCGTGTGCCATAAGACTAAGACTAATGGTATGGAAAATGCACCTTCTGAAGAACTGTTCTGAAAACAATTCATCCAGCTATCTACAAGGGAGACTTTTAAATGCCACAGCACCGAGAAAGAAAGTTAAAGATAAGGACATGAAAAAGACAATTTCCTCCTCACTGAGGAGATATTTGGGATTTTCTCGTCATGGAAAGCAATATCGACCCTTCTAAATGCATATACTAACATGTTCATTAACTATTGTGCAGATTGCATTCTTATTTTTCCCTTTTATGTTAGTTATTTTTTTGTTCATTTGCTTTGCTGCAATAGACTCACTCAGCAGATGCCACTGCCTTTGTGTTCTGGAAGGATCCTGGTTTGCATTTTGTTTGTTGAACATATAGTATGAACGTATAGTATTTCCCCTGTTTTAAACCCGGACCTTGTCTATATCCTTCTTGAATTTCATACAAAACCTCTTCGTTGCAGGGAGAGTTTTTTATGCTGCACATTATGACTTGATCCCTTTGACTGTGACGGTACCCTCTACTGGTCAATGTACAGTCTGGATCAATACAAAGAATAAAAAGAGCTACATGTAGCCTATTGATTATTCGGGACCACATGCATGAAATATTAATAGGTTGTGTGGTCCAGTTTTGTGAGAGTCTATTAAGAATCTGAGAGTATCAGCGAATATGTATGCTAGCATGTAGCATGCATATTTGCATTCAGAACATGGTGTGTGTGTGTGATTAGGCTTCTTTATGTTTTCAAAGAGAGATATGATGATTTCATAGCTGTCATTTTGGAGAGACAGCTGTCTGGTAAGTGATATTTCCTGTCCTGCTGATCAAATCATCCCCAGAGACATGTTTTATATTGACATATGGAAAGTTAGCCAATGGTAAATAACATGCGGCCATGACAATATAATAGGTTACTTGGATCTCAGATAACATTGGTGTCCAGCCATTTGATGTTTAAAAAGACTCATTTCGTCGTTGACCTCAGTTCTATTTATGTGAATGGCCAGAAAGGATAGAAGATTTGAAATTTAAATGCCAAGCTTCCCTTGTTGATTTCCTATTGTTATTAATAATTCACTGTAACTGTTGTGCATGTTCTACTATAACATCTTGGCACAGAGGCTCATTTGCTTACATCCTACTAAGATGTTTTGAAGAGAAGGCCCATTTCTTTCTAAAATGAAGTTAACCACTTTTATTTAGGCTTCATCCAAGCTGTTTGTCTGGAAGGAGTCAAAGGACCAATCGGCAAATTCCCCTTTAACATATAAAACCCACTGATGTATAAGACATATAACCCTATCAAATCATCAACATATTCTTTTATACAGTCTAAGGTTTGTAGCTGTTTTTATCTATGTCAAGTCCTGTGTCTGAATCAGATCAACAGAAACATGCTAAACAGACTATTGTAAAGCAGCAGTCTCCAACATGATAAATATAAATAGTAATAGTAAAAAGTAATCAAAGGAGATTATTATCTTTTCGAATTCATCTCATAGGTCCAACTATGGAAGACAGGGAATGAAGAATATATTATAAATTCATAGGAGAAAAAAAAAGAAACATAAAGAGGTGTGGTTTGCGTCCTGACGTAATGACGCAGCTGGCGGGAGTTCCAAAGCTTCTTTCCTTGTTTCTTATTACAGCGCGGGAGATTCAGCATTCGTTTATTTTAGGTAAAGTATTCCCTTTACTTTGTCATGTGTTACATTGTTCAGTTGCATTAATATAACGTTGTGACAGTTCTTTTACATTTTCGGTTACGGGCGCACTTTCTTAACAATGACCGCTAAAACAATCTATAATGTCATTGGTATGGTTCACAAAATGTGTATTTGTATACAAATATATGTATTGTTTGTACAATATACCTTTTACTGAACGTCGTCTCGATTCTAGCAACATTAAACTAGTTAGCACTCTGTTTTGCTGTATACAAGTCTCCATTTATTGGTGTATAATTGTACACCCCTGCAACAGAATGAAGTGTCTTAACTTAACTTTCTTTCTTGTTGACAGTCACTTGTGTAAAATGCCGTGTGAAAGAAAGCCCATGCGCTACGGTCACTCCGAGGGACACACCGACGTCACGTTTGATGACAGTGGAAAGTAAGTACAAATGTAACGCTAACGTCAGTCATTTATAATTTTCAGATTGATGTCAGACACGCATGTATTGTTACTTATGGTCTCCACCTTGGCCGTGCATGTAGATTTGTAAATTTTTACCATTTCATTGGTCGATTTCGGGTACTTTCAATTAGTTGCGCAAGGTTACAGAACTCCGATGTATGTCTTGTAAACAGACCAGCTGACATAATCACTGAATGTTAAATGTAAACAACAGTGGAGCTGGACCCGACAACATCTTGTTAAGAGGATTTGCCTCTGGTCTGCCAATCCTAGTACTTGGTTTAGGCCTGCTATAGTTAGGGTTAGTTACAGTAGTATTGTTATTACAACATGGTTGGATGTCAGATATATCACTCATGAGAAATGACCGAAAACCAACCTTAGCTTGTTTTGTTTTCCTCATTTAATGCATGTACATGTAGCCTTGTTATCATGGGTGGTGATCTCCCACAGGTTCATTGTGACATGTGGAAGTGACGGAGATGTTCGCATTTGGGAGAGCCTGGATGACGATGACCCCAGGTCCATCAACGTTGGAGATAAGGCCTACTCTCTGGCACTTAAGGCACGCCTTTTCATTTTAGGATCCATAATGTATTGTTGTGTTTAGACCTTTCCCTGATAAGTCATTCAAAGTATTCATTAATTCATGAAGACCTTCTAAACGGTCATCTTCTGCAGATGAATGAACTTGGTTGGCCCATTTGTTGAACAGAAGGGCAAGTTGGTGACCGCAGCCTCCAACAACACGGTCCAGATCCATACGTTTCCTGATGGAGAGCCGGACGGCATACTGACCCGCTTCACCACCAACGCCACCCACGTGGCCTTCAACCCCTCTGGCTCCAGGGTCGCCGCCGGCTCCAGGTCCTCCAAATACACCCGTTGGCGTTTAGATAAGAGTAGATACTATACTCTCGACTATAATTTACCGTTTAGTCATTTAGCAGATACTTTCATCGACAGTGACGTCAAGTGATTCACTTCTCCTCAGTCTTTTAGGTTAGGGTTGGCGTTCGCCCTATCCACTAGAGTCGACTCCTATGTGTATATTGAGTTTGTCCATAGGAAAATACTTTGTCGTCCTTGTTGCCACTTGAACTGATTCTGTACACAGCGCTGAGTTGCCGTGTCCAGGGTTATTGAAGTGTCTTGTGCTCGTGATTCAACATGGTATTTATAGTGTCAACGTGGCAGACGGTTTGGAAGATGTAATTTTGTCGTAATCATTTCCTGCTTCAATCTGATTACTTTGTAAACGCAGGCATTCGCTGAGACGAAACAGTCAATGTCTGCTTTTAGCCTTTGATGGTGTCTTCAGAGATTTTAAAGCCGTACACGCACCTGTTCTTCCTTTGTTAGTGCGTTAGGTTATATATTGTAATTGCATTTTCCTCTCTCTAGGGCATGCTATGAGTGTAGCTGATACATTTCCCATTTTACCAAATACATACGTCACAATCGGTGGGTGTGTCTTTGTCCGAGGTATAAAGCGACAGCGACATTTCAGATTGGTTTATGATTACCCTTGATTGGCGCCAAATGTTTTCAGGCGGTATTGATTCGTCCTGAAGCAGTTTATTACTGTGACGAAAGCATTGGCCATGGTGCCAGATTGATGCCGCTATTCTCACAAAGATAATGTTTACTGTGATAATGATTTATGAAAAATACAAAAGCATCTGAAGGGCCTATTTTGAGATCCGGAGGGGCGAGGGGGGAAATCGGTATTGTTCTGTAATTCGCATTCATTGATTCGACAATTTGTGTGTTGCTCATCACGTCACAAATGCTCTTTGTGTCATTACCCCGTTACTCAGGGTGGCTACACACTCTGCAGTTCGTATTTGGATTCATTCACTTGAATGTTTTTGTCTGACCTTCCCTCCCTTGCTGCTTAGTGACTTCATGGTGAAGGTGGTGGAGGTGGCGGACAGCAGCCAACAGAAAACCCTGCGGGGCCACGATGCACCCGTCCTCAGTGTCACCTTTGACCCTAAAGATGAATTCCTGGTGGGTAGCAGAAGAAATGATGACCGTAGAGTTCAGTATGCGTGTTGAATATATTAAATCCTGAATATCCTTTATAGTTATGTATTTGTTGCTCATTAACAATGTATACTTTTACTTGGTTTCATTCGAGTCAAACCTAATTTAGTTGAAACCCTTGTAGTATACACTATCTTTTTATGTATTAAATGTATATACCGTGTCTCTCTCGTCAGGCGTCGGCCAGCTGTGATGGCTCTGTTGTAGTGTGGAAGATTGAAGAACAAGTACGTTTTGGTTTTTCTTTAAACGTTACACATAATTATCTAGCAAGGGTCTTTATCCTGGATGCAGCTGTCTGTCCATTTAATCTCATTGTCTTTGTTCACATTTAGACTCAGGTGGCCAGTTGGCCTGTGCTGCAGAAGTCTAACGACATTGGCAACGCCAAGTCTCTGTGTAGACTGGCCTGGCAACCCAAGACTGCCCAGGTTAGTGTCAGACAGTTTGCTCCAAAGCCTACCTGTGTTAGCACATGAATGATCAATGCAGTACTAAACTTGTGCGTGTGTGTGTGTGTGTGTGTGTGTGTGTGTGTGTGTGTGTTGTAGCTTTTAGCGGTTCCCGTGGAGAAGCGGGTACAGCTGTATGAGAGAGATTCCTGGGAGCATGTGAGCACCCTCTCTGATGACATGATCACACAGGTGAGGACACGGGTCTTTACTAAATGTACAAAAGACATTTAGTTAATTATTATTTTTTAGTTATTATTTACTTTTGTTACTTATGTTTTTGTTTGAAATGTTACTGAGTTTTTTTTTCTTCATTTGCTGGACACCGCAAGGTCAATTAAAGCATCATGTTCATGATTATGCTCGCCAATCGAGCATGGTGATTTACTCTCGCCACCGCTGCGGCAAGACATCCCTGTGGAAGCCGTGGTTTCCCAACTGTGTTTCTGTGAACCTCCTCCAGCCCATAAACGTGGTGGCTTGGTCCCCCTGTGGGCAGTTCCTGGCAGCAGGCAGTGTGGGGGGTTTCCTGACCGTGTGGAACATGGAGAGCAAGCTGTGTGTGGAGAGGTGAGGAAGCGGTGGACTCCAGGGTAACTTACCATTATTATAATGGTCGGAGGTTTACTGTATGTCTGGTTTCAAACCTCAAAAAGCTACATGTTTTAACAGTTGTGAAAGCTTCCTGAGTGGAATTAAACAATCAATTGTGGACTTTTAATGGGTGTGTATTTACAACTTCGTCTTGAGTTGGGGGAATAAATATATATAAAATAAATATAAAATACACTGCAGTA
>OMKP01046598.1:2500-10301 GCA_900302375.1 Bathygadus melanobranchus | reverse complement strand
GAGGGAGATGAAATAATAACACCGACACACACATACACACACACACACACACACACACACACACACACACACAGTAGACACACACACACGATTGACAACGACTAACGAAGTTCCTGAGGAGTCACAAATAGCAATTGAAAATAGGAATTTTTCATATACAAACACGTCTTATCTTACGTTGTAATCTGAAAAAGTAAAAAAATAAAATACAGCATTGTGATTTGAGTTTTGCTAAAATAATTAAGATGAAATATAGAATAATCCAAATATAGAGATTGCCCACACTGGCAATTATTCCACAACCCAATCCAAAATTCGGAATGAGAATTAAGTAAAGTAATACTGACTTGCTTTCTCAAAACAAATGCGATTCACAAAAGATGTGTAATTATGCAAAATGGTATCCATCTCATCGATCATCATATTTACATTTGAGTGTCATTAACAGTAAAATGATCATTCATAAACATTGACCTCCAGTTGGTGTAAACAACAAACAAATCCCCCTTTTATGAAATAAATATATTCCATAATGATCCCATTTTACTGGCCAAATGAGCACTAAAGCGAATAATAGCATTTCATTTCAATGCATGATCAAACCTGACAAACTTGGGACTTACAGGTAGCCTCTTCGTGATTCTATGCTAAAACATTAACATTAACACTAATAGAGTTGATGAGGGTGAGAGAAAAATGTTGTTAATGTTAAAATACATATCATGAGGTGGTGTTGTAGTGTTATGACTCAACATGGAAATGTACTACGTTACTGGGTCACATGGCCCTGGTTCGGACATGGACCCGAGTGTCCTTAACTCAACCGTCATGTGACTTTGTTGATCTAGGGTGAAACAAACCTTTGAATCAAAAAAATAACTATTTATGTTAATGTTTTGCTCAACCTTTGATTTAAAATATTAAATGTTTTGTTCAATACTAGTAACTCGATAAAACATCTTCAAAATCATTACAATGTGGAGTATTGCTAATTCTAGCCGTGGCAGACATCAGTGACCAGCTGTAAATAAAGGCACTTGTGCAATACATCGCACTTGGCGATCAACCATCGTCTATTGTACTTAACATTGGATTCTGATGGCTTCTTAACATTTTGGATTATTATAAGTACTCATATGTCCTACTTGGTATTGGCAAGTACCCAAAAATAATTAGGTACTCTGAGTGGTGGGTGACATTCTTCATGCTGTACACATGGAGGGCTCACCTGCTAGAGCTTTTTCATGGCCTGTGGGTAGTACTTGAGGAAGATCCTTCGGGCGATCTCATAAGTGTCTCCGCTGGGCTTGGAGGGATACCTCCTGCTATTGTACACAAAGCCCTGTTCAATCTTGGACACTTCCTGGTTGAACACATCTTGCTTGAAGGGCCGCCCGGTGTCCAGACACTTCACCAGTGTGTAGACAAACAGGCCCCAGCGCTGGGCGTAGTAATCCTCCATCAGACCGCCCCACTCCTTACTGGCATAATCCACAATCTCCCCACTGGGACCCCACAGCGTGATCTGGTTGCGGGCGTTCATGTCATACAGCTGGGCCTCCTTTTCGCCCAGAGCCAGGGACCGGGCCTGCTCAAGCCATGCCCCCAGCAGGAAGTTGCCATTGCTTGAGAGCAAATGGTCGAGCTCGGGCAAGAGGTCGTAGACCAGCACTCCGCCTGCCGTCAGCAGGTCTGGTAGTTTCAGGTTGTGGAAGGACTCCACGATGTCCAAGTAAAATGCGGAGGTCAGCACCTGGACGGCCTCCCGCGTTATGTCCACCAGATCGTATTGAAAGGTTTCCTTGGACATGAGCGAAGGGGCTGCTTCAACCATCAGCTTCCAGGCGTTGAACAGGTCGGCCGGGTTGTACCAGATCTCCGTGTTCATCTTCAAAGACGGGCGGCGAACCAGCGGGCTGTGGTTGTGGTTCTTGTAGTGGGGAACGGTGCAGTTGTACACGCTGCGGAACAGCAGCTGCCAGGCAGCGACCAGCTTCTCCTGAGTGCTGCCGTAGCGCCGCATGGCGTACAGGGACACCCAATTTGACAGGTTGACCGGCTCTTTGCGCCAGGCCAGCTCGCTCATTAGCTCGTAAATTACGGGGTTCTGCTCGATGCCCTCGGGCGATATGCCCAGCCCGACCAGGGAGGAGTTGGGGAAGGTCAGAGCCTGGAAGGGCCCCGAATTCATGCTCTCCACCTGGCCGAAGAGACCGCTGTTTCCCCCAAAGTTGTGTAGCATGCACCAGATGAAGGGCTGCCCGTAGAAGGACTCGGTGTAGGTGAAGATTGGCTCTGTCTCCGCAAACAAGTCCAGCACGATCATGCGTCCGATGGGCACGCCGTGCAGCAGGGCCTTGATCTGGGGCGGCTTCCAGAATGAGGCGCTACTGAAGAACAGCCAGCCCTGCATCAACCAAATGGCCTGGGGATCCACTGTGGAGAGCAAAAATGATCTGAGTGAGGGAGGAAAACATGAAACACAGAAGGATGGGAAGTGGAGAGAAGGGGACAGCTTGTCTGGGCCAAGCCTCGATTGTAAACAAAACTTGTATATCACACTATAGTTACGCTTGCCAATGGTGAAGTTTGAAATACATCAACCACGGTACTACTCAAACAAGGTTGTTTGAATTCTATATTATAGCTATAGTATACCCCATAATATTATGGGACACTTGATTGTAGTTTAAAGATCAATTTATCAGGCAACCATCTGGCCATAAGCGTAGACAAATCTAAACAAAAAAGGGTCAGTTGGCCAAACACAAACACACCATTGTCTCTCACCAGCTCATCTAGTTCATTCCAGACAACACTTTCCCACTCACCCGCTGTCATGGAGGCAAAGATGGAACGACTGACCGCCGAAAGGTACTCCGGGTCCGAGGACGGCGGCGTCATCTCATTAAAGGTGTCCGTGTTGTAGATGTGGTCCGTCCCAAACTGCTTCACTACCTGGGACAGGTACAGCGAGCCAATCTGGAGGAACAGGGGGTCCTGTGGGTCTAGGATGTAGGCGCAGGAGAAGCTGCAGTTAAAGTGAGCCCAGGGTCCCAACCGGGTCACGTTGGCGTCGGGGTACAACCTGAAGGAGGCAACGACGACAGCTGTTGGTCTAGTGGGGTGGCTGAAGAGTCCATGGTTTTTTAATGAGGAACTAATTGCATGCAATTAAATGTACACGGCCCCTTGAACCACTTGTTATTTTGAGACGCAAACAGTTCCAATGAGCCATTAGGTTTTCTCACATGCAAATGGCACACTGCATAACAACGATAATTAGTCTCCTAAGCAAAACACTAAGAATTCTGCACTGATCACCACTACTAGAAATCAGTGCCAATGAAGTAGTTTCATACATAGAAATTTCACAGTGTAGTCAATTGTGATATGTTTGCCATTGTCTGTGGTAAAATGATTCCAGCCCCTGAATCCCTGTTCATTTTTCAGGTTAATCCCAATCCCAAGTTAACATTCAAGTAACTGCTTGGTTATCCACCTTTTAATGACCACACTTTGTAATACTTTGGATTAACCTGAGAATTCCTTTTGGAATATTCCCCGAGAATGATGGGAGGACCGGTATCATCCCGAAAGACCTCATTCTCTCCAAGATTTTAAACTGAAAAAAAGAGAAAGTTGTTTTCAATATGAAATGCTTCAATAGCAAACTATAACAAAATAGCTTCTAAAATGTAATTAATAAAACAAAACCCATACCAGTCCTAAAATTGGAACTCTGCTTTTAGCGACCAGTGCAAACAGTAGTGACTGAGTATATGAAATGCACTTTTTAAAAGTATTCAACAACCCAGTGCTGAACAGAAATGGCCGTACTTGCAGGTAGAGCTTCTTCACATGCCAGGACTGGGGTAAGGGCCCTCCAAACTCAAACATGTTCCCCATGCGGTTCCAGGCCAAGAACGCCGGGCCAGAGAAAAACTCTTCGATCTCCGTTTGGTTCAAACCAAGGGCCCGGTACACCTGAAAAATACAGAGGTAAACAAACGGGTTGATTTGGTATGATAGTTGCTGCAACCATGTCACTGTTTGCATTATATGTTCATTGCCATTACTGCAAGGCTGTGCATTACCTCCCATCTCCTCCACAAGATAATGTTGAACCGATGCCGATTCAGCTCATGATGTTACCATGCATGGCGTTATTACCATGCACGCACCCTAAATACTAGAAAGTATACACTAGTATACCTAAAGTCTACAGCGGGGTGAGAGAGAGAGGACATGGAGGCACCTACCTCCTGCCAGAGGGCCTCCTGGCCGGTGAAGGCCAGTGGGAGGTTGAGTCCGTTCAGCGCCATCCAGTCAATCTCGCGCTCCCAGCGTGGCCAGTCCCACCACACAGAGGAGTAGCTGACGGTGCACACATTCTGATAGTACCTGAACCTGGAGGGTGGAGGAGCACAGCCAAGTTCCAAGTCATCAGAACAATGTGACTGGGTTGGAAAGATGGAAAAGTACAAAACAGAGATTTGAGATGATGGAAATACATCTTAGTAATCTAAAATGATGCAATTCCTGCACTACAAATATAAAACTGCAGTATTCATTAATACATAAACGTTTTGTACAGATTGCGATTTGTACTGATTAAGGTGTCTGACTAGAAGAGGCATAGTCTTAATGACAGTTTGGTCTGGAGCTTATGGAATGGAGAACCATGAGAGTTTGGTCATTTTACAGAACCCGTTTGGTCACGCTGGATTTGTTTTCCACTTCTACGTCATACGTCGTTTGGATTGAGATGGCTGTGGTGAAAAGATGCACAGGTCTACATGTTGTGTGTCGTTAGGAGGAGCCACGATGGCATAACTGGCGTGAGGGGATGCGAGGCTAACGATACAACAGATAATGGAGGAAGGGGTCTTTAAAAGGGAGGGCCGGCCACAACACCACGGTACCCGCGGTAAACAATGCGTGACAATGCTTTGTTTAGTGGGGTTGCGGTGCAGAACATAGCATGGGCTACAACCCCCTCCCCTCAACCATATGAAGTTGGTCTTCCATGGAAGCAAAATATTAGGTTTATGCAACTACTGTTGCGATGGTGATCGTCAAATGAGGTGCAATGTACCAAATTCACTTACAAATTACCTATAGTTTAGTGTTTAGTGACTTTATCATGCATGCGTTTTATTGACTACATTTACATTTACATTTAGAGCATTTGGCAGACGCTTTTATCCAAAGCGACTTACAAAAAAGTAACACATTTGTCGAAAGAGGGAGACAACAATATATCGCTGAAGGTAGAGTGCAATTAGAATAGAACAAGTTACAAGCATTCCTGGTTGCCAGGTCAATAGAGCAAGTTTACTAGACCAGACCATTGGTGTCTATTGGATCCCATAATATATGAGGGATATGGTGGGATCTGGGCTCATCTGACGACTGCAAAGTGCCAAAGTCAGGTGGACATATCATTTGATGGGAACATGTTATATTTAGGCTCATTTAACTCTTGCACAGACAAAGAAATACAAAAGTGAAATATACATTCACTGTAGTCTGTGCTATAAGTTCAATCTTAAGATAGGTGTATGGCGCACCTGTGCTGGGTGTTTATCCGGAGGACTCCGGTGAGTCGGGGCAGGGGACGAGGGAGGTCCAGCTGGTCTCCGGACCACGATACATGGCAGTTGCAGAAGTACTTCAGGTAGTTATAAAGTCCAGATGCCACGGCGACCCCAGTACTGCCGGTGGCGACTATCTTGTTGTTTTTAGTCGAACGGAGCATGCACACATCCAGACTGTCATTGGATAGGGTCCGGTTGACGGAGACAACAAACTCAGTAGCTCTATCCCCGAGCAATCTTTTCAGAAGCGCAATCACTGCTCTTGCTTGGGTCCTCTCGCTCGCCTGTGGCTGCAGATGATCTAAAGTTGGAAACGCGCAGTGCGCCGTCACCACAAAACAGATAAAAAACGACGCAACACCCAGTGCAACACTGCGCGTACTTGTCGTTGGCATTTTGAAACTCGTCCACACAAGCGAGCGTTTGCGTCCTGGTTAGAAGTTGTATTCCATCTGCAGGACATAAGGAAGCGTTTGCTCACTGAAGTGTGTCAGGCCAATCACGGAACGGATCCCCGGCCCGTAGAAAGCGCAAAGCCAATCACAGTCTTGTAAACTCAGCTGTGGAAAAAAGCGGTCATCATGTGATCATATGATCATGGGATGGTGATAGAAAAAGAAAGAGACTAAATACGTGCGTTTTACATCTTCTAACCACGTGAATATAAGAGAACCTACAGAAGTATTTTTTGATTTCAGGAAGAGGCCTTTTATATATTTACACTGAAAACTGGTTACCTGTAAACTGCCCTGAATTGGAAGTTGAAACCTTGCTACTTCTCTGTTTATCTTGGGAGCAGGCTGTATAAATGTTGTTTTGTCATGACTCGTTTAAGTGGGTATTTAAATATATTCTCCCGTTTCTGCGTTCAACTTGAGTTGACAACGTGATTACATTAATTTGATATATCATACAGTCTCTGCATGTCTGTTTTGGTTTTCTGTCTTTCAAACGCAAACTCATCTATAATGTGTTTTTACATGTGGCCAAGAGGGCCCTGTTACTTACAAACCGGCAGATGGCGGCATCGACTAGTTTATTCAACCTGCGTCTATTCCAACACTATACACACCGTGGTATTGCACTCCACGTCAATAACACAATGGCAAGATTGAGCAGAAACACACAAACATGCCCTTTAACCGAGCTCTGCAATGATATGAGTTGTGCAAGCAGTGTTTACAAGTTGCGTCTCCGCAGGGAGGAGGAGTCTTCCAGCTGTCAAACTACGGGCGCGCAGGATCCACGGTGAGCCGGTGCGAAGGTGCGCACACGCTCCTATACGACCGAGGTACTGACGAGCAGATTGCATCGGGATTTGCTTTTATGCACATTTACTCTGGTCTGCTCTTCTCGGAACCCAGCATAGGGATTTTGTCTTCATCTCGCCTTGCAGTCCGCTCATCTGTCCGCGTCGTCGCTACATTACCAGGTGAGATATTTTATTTATTTTCTTAAATCTACTTATATCAACTTTTGCAAAGTCACGTACCGGTATGTTGTTTTCTCATTAGATTTGATTTCGTCAGTCTTTGTTTGGTAGACACATGATGACGATGTGAAACTCTTGATATCGTCATCATGCTGAGGATATATCCACCTTGATCACAACAACACAACAACACAACAACAGAGTATCTGTTACCACGGTGTGCGTGTGTGTACATATCTGCACAAGGTTATATTATGTTACGTGTTTATTTTAGCTTTACTCCGTGGGTTATAGACTTATTGTTTACTATATTTTCTATTCAGTTTGAGTTCAATCCGCGCGTAATACTGCGCGCTGTGTTGTGGACAAGGCTTAATTATCTTCGTAGTACGTCGGCTTGGCAAAAACATGCATTGGTTTTTGTTAAGTCACCGATCTTACCAACACGCTTTTCAGCTCATCAGATGAAAGCTATTCACGCTCGGCCGACATCAGCAACATCAACATATTCTCGAGATGTAGGCTACTTGTGTAATCCAAATGTGGTTTGATCTTGATCAGCACCTAATTTATGCTGTAGGCTATCTGGTCGACTGGTGCGGTTTGTTCCATCTTGTTATACTCTGTCTCAGTGGCAGATCCAGTTTGTCAAACTGGATCTGTTCATGTATTCCTTTGCTGATTCCACCCTAAGGTACAACATACAGTATGTAGTGTTTAATGGGGAACTCACAGCCTGTGTCTTACAACATGTGTCTCCCCCACACCC
>OMKP01046593.1:13234-29745 GCA_900302375.1 Bathygadus melanobranchus | reverse complement strand
GGGGTTAGGAGGTACATCACAACATAGTGTAGTGTAACGTAGCATGAGGTAACATGACGTGAAGCAGCACAACGTAACAGGGCATAATGTATCATAGCATGACGGCTAGCGCTCACCATACATGGAGTTGTTCCTGTCAGGGCTGTGGGTGACGGGCGGGTCCGAGGAGGACCGCTGCCTCGCCACCGTCTCCAAGGAAACGGGCTTGTTGCTTCCCACACCTGCACGGCACAACGGGTTTGTTTACTTCGATTTTATCTAACTGTGTTTTAAGTTTTGGTCCCATTGGGATATAAAAGGAGACAGATGATCTTTTGCCAGTTAAAAAGGTACAATATGCAGGATTAGCGATGTCTCTCGGCTCCTCTCCCTCTCCCTACTCTCTCCGAGGCTCGCTCAAAAAGAACGTAACAGACGATTTCATCTGTGCTTCTGCAGCGTCGGATCAACTCATCCAGATGCCTGTAGCCTGATAAGATAGCGTCTACACAACAGAATGGGTTTTAGAGCACATTTAAAATGGAAAAAGTGACATATTGTACCGTTAAACTAGTTACCACCGGCGAGAGAATAAAGTACAATTCCGAATCCGAATCATTTTCAACAACGGCAATTGAAGTGGACCCATTTTGTTTCACCGGGGGTCAACTACGCTAACCTTTGCTAGGCCCCCTGGCGGGCGGCGGGGGGCCGATCTGTCCGACAGGCGGGGGGCCGAGGTCCATCATGGTCCCGTAGGTCTCGTTGGAGAGCATCATGCTGGTCACTTGGGACCGCTGCTTGTCCCTCGCCAGCAGGGCGACGTCTCGCGCCAGCATGCCCATGTTGGGTTGGAGGATGGAGGAGGAGGAGGGGTTGACGCCGGGCAGGAAGCAGCTGACCGGCCGCTCATCCCTCTTGTGGGGGATGGGCTAGGGAGAGGAAAACAAACGCACCTCAGGCTGACTGCTGGGGTTTCGTTTTGTGAATGTTGTCTCAAGGGGATGGATGCAATGATGGTGTGTTCTGATGGATAGCTGCTTTAAAATAAGTGGGAGTGAGTGAGTGAGAGACAGACACGGAGATTGAGAGAGAGAGATAGAGAGACAGAGACAGAGAGAGAGAGAGAGAAGGGCACCAGCTCACCTTGTCCTCCATCTCGTCGTCGCTCTCATCTAGGTCCTCATTCTGGAGCCGCCATTCATACTCCACATGTACGTGGACGTTGAACTTCCCTGTCTGGGCCTGAGTCAGCTGGAGGATGCGCACGCAGGTACGCATGCACACACGCACACGCACACACACACACGCGCGCACGCACACACGCACGCACAGAGGTTGAACACTGGTTAAACCTAGTCCAGTGTAATCTAGATACAAAAGTCATTAAAAACATATTTAAAACAGATGATTTATAAACGTAGGGCAGCAGTCACATTAGTTGACTGAAAACATAACCAGCTCACCAGCTCCTCACACGCTCTGTGGCCCAGCCGCTGGGCGATGTCGAGGGCGGTCTCCCCTGCCTCGTTGGCTGAACACACAGAGAGCAGGTTAGATATACACACACACAGAGAGCAGGTTAGATATACAGAGAGCACACACAGAACAGGTTAGATATACATAGAGATATACACACAGAGATAGCAGGATTGATATATATATAGAGAGATAAACTATACAAAGAAATGGCAGGTTTGAGATATATATGGTTATCTTACTGGTGCTAGCTGAAGCTTTCCCTCTCAGCAGCAACTTGAGACATTCACTGTTGTCTGTCAGGCAGCAGTAGTGGAGAGCTGTGCTTCCTTTGGTTGTCTGCTTATCCAGGTTAGCACTGTTACAAACACACACACACACACACACACACACACCTAATCTGTTAGACAAATATTTCCACTTAGCATCACGTCTAGATGGAAGACTTTAAACAAAGCATAATTCAAGGCTCAGGAAAAAGTGTTTCTGAGTGAGAAGCAGGACATTTGGTACCAGACCCACAGGGCTCGGATCTATTCCGGTACTCACCTGTTCTGGGCCAGGAAGTCCACGATGTGCAGGGAGTTCCTGTCCACCATCCTGACTGCCAGGTGGAGGGCCGTCTCTCCTGGCTCCTGGTGGTAACAACACACAGACATCGTCAACACACAGACAGGCAGGCAGACAGACAGACACACAAGTCCCTCAAAGCAATGAGTAACTGCCGTTTAGGATTTAGCTGTAGCTCATTCCAGACGTAAGGTGCATAATACCAGAAACCGGTCTTACCCAGTTCTGTTTTTTCGTGGATTCCCTTTATAGCGCCTGAAGCTAACACCAACCACCTGGTGAATGTGGTGGATGGCAGCAGTGACAGGGAAACAGGACCAATTTCCCAGAAACGGGGGTAGCAATTAAGCTGCCAAAACACACAACGTTCAACAATGCTAATGAACGCAGCGGCTGGTGGCTACGTTCACATGTGTCTGTTTCGCGGACATTTCTCACACCAGGTTACATATCGAACGCCGTCACGCTGCTGTTATAACTGGAGGAGAGGCGGGACCCGTACGTGTTCGCTGGCCTGTGGGATGGTTTCGCTGAGGTCGACCCCCTCGGCGTAGACCTGGAGGAGGGACAGGATTTGTCGGGTGCGCACGGCCTCCGACAGCGCCTGCAGCCGGGCGGTCGTGTCCATATACTTCCTCTGGACGAAGCGGTGCTCTGTGTACTTGGCCGTGATGTAATCCTTCCTCGTCTGCCTGCGGGGGAGAGAGAGAGAGAGAGAGAGAGAGAGAGAGGTAAACTGCGGACATTGGGGGATCGAACCCACACCCTCTGAGCTGGGAGTCGAACACCATCGATCCTCTGACAGCCATCAGTATTCCTCAGTCATTTTGGGTATAAAAGCGCTGGCTAAAGTGAATGATGAGCTGTCAGTGTGTGTTTGTGAGTGTCTCTCTCACTACTCACATGTCGCTGGACGGGTTGGGTTTGGTCACGCCCAGGGTCGACAGCTCTGGCTCCATGATGTCGTTGAAGTTTGCGTTCCCCACATTCTTGGCCAGCTGCGAAGGACCACAAAACGCGCTAAAGATTTGTGCTACATGCTTTTTTACAGTCAAGGTTAATACAACTTGTAGTTTGAAATGAGATGAGGATACAAAACACCATCGGCAACATCATCATTTAAAGTATAATATGGAATTAATTTCGAATTCTAATGTAGTATTTATTAATTCCCAGGGATATATAGAGGTTAGGGTTAGATCTGGAGATTTGGATGGCTGTGTGATGTTTGGATGTATTCTGTGCTATGAAAGTCTTTGGTCTCTTTATTGTGTGAACCATCTATTTTGTATGACGGCAGTGGGACAAAAATTCCAATATCAGCGCCAAGACATATCCCCACACAAAGTGATCCTCTCCGCTTCCAGGAGCCTACCAGGAGCTCGGAGGTTCCCAGCAGGTCCAGGTCCAGGGACTGGATTCTGGAGTAGTGGACGCCCATCTCCCGGTGGATCCCCGAGCACTCGATGCAGATCAGGACACCCAGGTTGGTGGAGAGCCAGGTGGGGCCTGAGAGGACAGACAGACAAACACTAAGAGCCTGGTGCTCACATTCATTTAGAATATGGTCAGGGTGTTCGACTCCCAGGTCCTTCCGAAAGGCACTGGGGTTCGATCTCCGATGTACGCAGCCTAACCTGTAGACATCCTAGAGCAAAGATACCTAACCCCTGTTCCTTAACAACATGTATCTGACATGTGCTGATAAATCAGCATCAGCACCATCACCACCATCATCTCCTCCACTCACCACCAACATCACCACCACCAACATCATCATCATTACCATCACCAACATCATCACCACCACCAACATCATCTCTACCATCACCAACAACATCATCACCACCACCATCTCCTCCAACCACCACCACCACAGCTCTGGTTCTACTCACTGGGCGCCCCGCAGTCGCAGCAGCCATCATTCCCGCTCATCCTCTTCACCTCCGCCACGATGGCCTTGGTCAGCTCCTGCACAATGTTGTTCTCCCCTCCCTCGTCCGGGTCTCCCTTGAAGGCCTTGTTCAGGGCCTCCTCCTTGCTGTTCTGCAGCACCGAGATCCATCTGGAGCACAGACGAGTAGGGGTAAAAATAAATACATCGATTTTCATTAGAAACACGATTCTTAACTTCTATGATTCTGAATCGATTCACAAAAATCCCCAAATTGTTTTTTTCTTATACATTTTTTTCTTTTGTCTTAGGTTTACCGTACATTATTGCTCAGTTGATCACTTTTTCAAATATAAAATCCACATAATCTCATACACACTTTATTCTGCATTCATGTCACAATTTGCCACACCAGCTTTCTTAGCGCCCAGCAGACTGGAGTCGATCCTGAAATTAGTTCCCTTTTGTACTGAATTGAGGATCTAAGATTTTGAACCTGAAAGCATTTTGAATCGAATCTGGACACCAAGAATCAAAATCTATTCTATTTGAATCAAAACAAGACTTTATGGTGCATACTATTAAATATATTTAACTAGATTTGATTCAAGTAGAATAGAGTAGATTAAATTAAAATTAGATTAGATTGGATTAGATGGGGATAGATTTGACATGATTATTTCAGTTCAGACTAGATTAGATCAGATTAGATTAAACTAGATGAGATTAGGTGAGATAAGATTAGATTAGGTGAGATGAGATGAGATAGAAGCCCTTCACGTACATCTGACACTCAGCCTCATCCTCGGTCTGGAAGTGGTAGGTTCTGTCATCTGCCGGGAGGAGAACCACCAAGACAATAATCAGACCAAAACATACAAATTATGGTTTGAGTAGTTTGACTTTGACAGTGAAACGACCTGTGATGGTTAGGCAAGGAGCAGACAAGGAAGTAATCATTGTGTATATTTTAGAACTAACTTCACAGCTAAGTTATATATGTTACGGGATTCATTCTGGAAACTAAACTTTAGGCTGAAAATGAGAACTCACGTGAGAACAGGTCAAAGCTCTTCTTTTCATCTGGATTCCTCTTGACTTGGCAGGTGAGGAGGTTGAGTTTGGCTGGTGGAGTATTAGCCTGCAGGGTGGAGGAGCAAGAGAGACTGAGCAGGACAATGTCACACACTAGAAAGCAGCAGGTCTTTAACACAATCTTAAAAGTAGTCACAAACTCTTAAGTGTGTTGAAAGTTTAGTATGACATGATTCAGGGTGAAGAGAAATGCTGGTCATGAAAAGTACATAACACTGTTGTATGTACTGATAGTGAAGTGATAAACGGTTCTCATAAGTTTTCTATTTGCCTACTGGTTAATCAGAAGTCTATTTCCCTTTGTGATGAGCAAGGCATTAACACAACAACTGAGCAGACAGACAAAGAGTTGGAGCAAATGATGGGGCTTTGTCCCAATTGCTAGGAGACTTCCTACAGCCTTGATACATATCTAAGGACATTACGTATTAGGATGCTTCCTGTGTATCTAAGAATGTCTCCTCATGAGGATGCTTTCTATAACCTTGGTATATATAGGAACATAGGGATAATAACATAAGGATGCTTCGTGCAACCTTAATACCAATCTAGGAATGTTGCTTATTAGGATACTTCCTCCAACCTTATTACCTATCTGGGAACGTTTCTTAATAGAATGCTTCTAATAACCTCGATACCTATCTAGGAGCCTTTGTTATTACAGGGCTTCCTACCACCTTGACACCTATGTAAGAACATTGTTTATTGTTACGAAGATCAATGGGATGTTGCCTATTAGGAGATGCTCCCTACAACCTTGACACCTAGTTAGGAACCCTTCTTATTAGGTACCTATATTTTTGCAAGAATTATTTAAGAATTGATTAAGATTGTGATAGCCTAAGAAGACGGCGCCATGTGACAACAATGTGAGGCAGCTGTAGCACGCTCGCCACGGCAACGCTAAACAAGCGTTGCCATGGCGTTGCCGTGCATGGGTGGCTAACAATGCACACCCGTGCACAAAAAATAACAAACTTTATCGACTTTAAATGAAAGAAAAATCAACAGACAGGCATCGTACGAACAACGAACACGCCGCAAACTACAAATGAGTACTGATACCTAGATCGGACACAGCCTAGCAATTGGGACACAAGCTGAGTCTGAAGGAATGAACGTCACCCACTGTTAGCAGGACTATTACTACTCAGAGAGTGACACAAGATATAACAGCAAATCCATAATGACCGATTATGGATTTAGTCTGCGTGGGTATTTTAGTTAAAGTATCTCCACACCCATTTCTCTGCCATCTTTCTCCTCATGCTCCTTCTTCGCCTGCTCTTTCTCTTCCTGTTCCTCTGTCCTGATTGGCTGATTGGCTGGTCGTGAAAAAAATAAACGTCAAAAAGAAAAGAAAAAAAAAGGAAAATAAATAAATAAATAAATAAATCACGAAAAAAACTCAAATAAGACGTCTTCCGAATTCCGTTGTCCGAATTAAAAAGCAGAGTATGAGTGGAAGAAAAGGCGCAGATGGAGGGCAGAACAAGCAGTAGGCCTACACGTCACGTTAAGTCTCCTACCGTTCCGTGGCAAATGGTGAGGAAGCCGTTCTTCACCGAACATTTCCTCTTCTGCCACACCTTCCTCAGTCTGGAGGAGAGAATCAGCCGTGTTAACCTCCAACCGCGGCGCAGGACATTCAGCCGGATTCAATCAAACCGCTGACACGCCGCCCTCTCTGCTCACAAGGTTCGGCGTCTCAACAACTTGAGCCAATCCGAAGCACCAATCGCAAGTGGCACAAACGACGTTGCATGAAATGGATTGTATTTATATAACGCTGTTATCCGACGCGCTTTACATTCCCTCACGTGGCGGTGTCCACCATGCAAGGCGACAGCCAGCTCGTCAGGAGCAGTTGGGGTTAGGTGTTTTGATCAGGGACACCACGACACTTAGCTAGGGGCAGCCGGGGATCGAACCAGCAACCTTCCGGTTGCCAGACAACCACTCTACCTCAAACCTTCAAACAGCCAGGGGCACGCTTCGTACAGCCAGGGGCACGCTTCGAACAGCCGGTGGCACGCTTCGAACCGGCACGTGACTAGTTTGATTTAAAACAAGAACAAAACTATTTTGGTTGATTGATTTGGTTGGCCATTTTCTACTCACCCTTCACTTCTCTTGGACAGCATCCCCGAGTGCTCCGTCCCAAAGGCCTTGTTGCCCTGCAGCTGGTGAAGACTGTATCCTGCATTCTGTTTACCCTGGCCATCCTGTAGGGGGCGCAGTCATCACCTATTTACTTTTTTATTATTTATTATTAATTCATTCTTATATTTACATTTAGATTCACTTGATCCCCCAAGGACATTTACGTTTTCCAGAAGCATCGGAAAGAATCAAATAATTCAAATAAATGAATACCTGA
The DNA here is from genome assembly GCA_900302375.1 of Bathygadus melanobranchus. Taxonomy (NCBI): domain Eukaryota; kingdom Metazoa; phylum Chordata; class Actinopteri; order Gadiformes; family Macrouridae; genus Bathygadus; species Bathygadus melanobranchus. The sequence goes on along the minus strand of OMKP01046593.1, from coordinate 22,348 downwards.
AAAACAAGGTAAACTAGTAGTATTTTCTAGTAGTATTTTCATGTTAGTCCTCAAATAAAAATAGTGTCATTCTCTACGTATTCTGTCTCAACAGCTAGAGCTAGCTAGCTAGCACGGCACCAGCAACTGAGCTAACACTTGTTAAGAATGTTTTTTTATTTCCAAACTAAAATTACTAGAAATGTGATGAAGTGATGTTGACATTTTAGATCACGAAGCATAGTCCCAATATTTGTTAGCTTCAGAAAAACCTGCGCATAAATAATTGCTGTGTCGTGAAGCATGCCTGCCGCTAAACAAGGAATGCAGCGCCTAGCGACCGACCTTCAACAGAAGTTGACATTCCATTCTGTTGAACGCATTTCTTTAAAAACCAGAATCAGACAAAAACACGTTGAACTTTTTGTTCGCACAGCACAAGAAAATTCAGAAGACGTGGATGGATGTTCAGTGGTTTTGGTGCGGGGGCGTCACGGTTTGCTACCTCTGACTGAACCAGACTTATAAACCAGACTATGAACCGGACCATAAACCAGGTTTGGAGTTGTGTGTAAACCCGCCTCCTCACCTCCTTCTGGTCTGACTGAAGCGAGGTCTTCAGGACGTCTCGGAGCTGAACCAGTTGTTTCCTCTCTGCATCTTGGCTCTGCTTAATCTGATCCACACCGAGACACAAGGGACCAGTCAGGTCACTTATAATGGAAAACCAACGCTACCATTTAGGGGTTGTCAATAAAAACGGTCGATGTTGTCGACAATATTGACGCTCTTTTGACTTGCCTGTTATTAAGTTTGAGATGGATGTGGTGTTGTTATTCAATATCATTAAGTTTAAATAACAGTTAATAGTATCAAAGCAAAGATTATGAAAATGACAATTGGCAATTGGAGTGTGTTTCCTGCATGTGATCGATGATACATTGATAGTGATATACATTCATAAATCAATGTTTCATCAATCTAGTCATCAAAACTCTATGTTCAATACTAGGGGTTTGTGACCAGGTACAGATAAAATGTGATGAAATAAAAAGTGATACTTGCTATAATACGAACAGGTATTTCTAGAAATGCAAAACACCTTTTTATCACACATGCAAAACAGTTTTACAAATGCTCTCTTTGCCCTAGCTCTCTCCCTCTCTCCCTCTCTCCGTCTCTCCCTCTCTGAATCTTTGCACATTGTGCTCTGGGCCTTCGAGAGGTGAGCGAGGGAGTCTTACTGTGGTCAGGTCAGTAACGAGTTTCTCTACGGTCGGTTTCATGGTCTCCACGGCCTTCAGACCGTCCTGGAAGAAACTGAGAGGAGGAGAGCAACACCTAGGTGGGTTTTTCGTAGTTGTTTCAATGTCAAAAAGAAATAACTAAAGACTAGAGAAGAGGTGATGAAGAGGAGGAGCTGGGTATAGAGATGGAGAGAGAGGGGAAGGAGTGGGGGAGAGATGGAGAAAGGGTTGATGAAGAGGAGGAGTGGGGTGGAGGGAGAGAGGGCAGAGGAGGGGTGGAGGGAGAGAGAGAGTGGGGGAGAGATGGAGAGAGTAGGGGTGAGGAGTAGAGATGGAGGGAGGAACTGGCGGGAGAGGGAGAGCGGGAGGGTTGACATACTTGCACTGGGCGTGGAAATACTTAATCAGGGTTTGCAGGAAGTCCACCCCCTTCTTCACCTTGATCTCGTTGACCTTGAGCAGATACTGCAGGGGAGAAAGTCAAAATACATGGAGGTTCAACATTATAAAAACACCTTCTTTTAAACATACCAGACTTTAAAATAAAATAGAAAATACTTATGATAATGATATGTTATGTACTAATTAAAGGGCCCCTATTTTACCACCACGTGTGAGTGTGATTAGCCATTACAAGCTCACAATGCTAAATGACTTAATGTAAATGTAAAAAAAGTCTACATGTTGACAGATGTTCACCATCGACAACCGAACCACAGCACACGGTCACATGATCACATCCAGGTCAGCCTGTCCCGGTCTCCCATCACGGTAGCTGATGACGTGTTTGGGAGTTGTTGACCTCTGACCCCAGTTGACCTCACCTCACACATCTGCAGCTGGAAGAGTCGCCGCTCTTTCTCCATCTCCTCTGCTATCTCACCACCGCTGAACTCAGTGCGGATCATCCCGTGCTGCTTGGCGTGTTCCTTCTTCTCCTTCTCTAGCTTAGTTCTGGGCAGAACACAGGACAAACAGGTCACAGGTCAAATGGAAGCGCAGGTCTCCCCCCAGCAGAAAGGTTCTGGGGTCGAACCCCCAATGTTCGCAGACTACCTGAAGGCATCCCTGAGCAAGATGATCTCACCCCTATCTGCTCCTTAATGACATGTGTCTTCAAATAATTCACTGTAAATCGCTTTGGATGAAAGGGTCCCCCTCAACTCTTGTCTTGTGTTCTTGTATTCTGTTTGACAGTTAAGTTATTATTGTATATACTGTAAATGGGACAGCACATTTAAAAAAAAAGAAAAAGATTCCTTAATCCCAACTGCTATTCTTGGTGAAGAGACATTTGTGTCATGTTAAGCCTAATGACTAACCTTGTGTTCAAATGTTAGGACAGTTTAATCAGTTACACTGGCTAAAAGTAATCACCATGTTTGTCATGAAGTTAATTACAAATTAATAGGACAAAAATGGGCGAGCCAATGTATAAATAACCTCCTGAACATTAACACAATGAAAAGATGAACACCACAACCAGTGATTTTTAATTCAAAGATGTTAAATCAACGGTTTGCTAGTTCTGAGAATGAACGCAAAGCATGTAACCGACTGATCTGTCTTACACTTTAGTCTCGTAATCTTTCCAGGCTTTGTCGAACGGCTTCTTCAGATCCTACACAGGCCGAGAAAAACAAGAGATTAGGTGCAGAATGTGAAACATTTTGATCAATGTGTGATTCATAGAAACAAACTGGGCTGTGGACTTTACTCTTTGACTCAGCAACAAACTATTTCAAGCCTAGCGGTGTGGGTTTGTTTCGCTAGGTGTTGCAAATAACTGTGGAGTAGAGTTTTAAACTCTGGAGGTGGATTTGAGTGGAGTGGAGGCAAAACAGCCCCTGGAATACAAACTCATCTATTCTTGGATCCTCCGGATCATGAGATTGTCGGTTGTCACGAGAAGCAGCTAGTTACAAACCACTTTGTTTGAGTGTCAGAGTGAAACATGGATGAAACTGTTGAAACCGACCCCTTTAACGCCTTTCAGGTCCCCTTTCAACAGACTGTCCAGCGGGAAGTTGATAATGTTGGTCATGTTCTGTAACTGAAATAGAGAAAGGAAACAGCAGTTAAGTCAAGGAGAGGATAGGATACTGCCTGGCAGTAAACTTCATCTTAAAATTCAGCTTGTTGCAGCTAGTGTCCAGTGTTATACACTGTCCAATGTTAATGTTGCACAATTTCAATTAATTCACATACATGCCTTTAAGGAGCAGGTAGGGGTTAGGCATATTGCTCAAGGATGCCTACAGGTTAGACTGCTGGCATATTTAGAAGAACGTCCGCTTACCAGGTTCTTGAGGAGTGCCGTGAGCTCCTTGGTGAAGCTGGCGAACTTGAGGAAGTTGGAGCCCACCTCGGCGTCGTCCCTGACCATGCAGTTGTCCCCAAACTTCTCCAACGACTGTATGTACAGCTCCTGGCACTCCACATGACCTGTAGAACACAGATATACGCTGTAGAACACATATATACTGTAGAACACAGACATGACCTGTAGAACACAGACATGACCTGTAAAACACAAATATACGCTGTAGAACACAGATATACGCTGTGGAACACAGACATGACCTGTAGAACACAGACATGACCTGTAGAACACAGACATGAGCTGTAGAACACAGATATACGCTGTAGAACACAGACATGACCTGTACAACACAGACATGACCTGTAGAACACAGACATGAGCTGTAGAACACAGACATGAGCTGTATAACACAGATATATGCTGTAGAACACAGACATGACCTGTAGAACACAGATATACACTGTAGAACACAGACGTCCCTAGCCAGGGACGGCTAGGTGTGAAGTCCGTGCCGAATGGGCAGACATAGCAACAAAACTGTTATTAAAGCTTCTGACAAAACAAAGTATGACCTCATTTCATTATTAAGTCGTTGTGATTGTAGGTTCAAAGTGCACTGTTCCCTGCAGTTCCCCCACCCAGCTAGTGTTTAGAACCATGAATCAGCTTTAAAAACTGTTCCCTGTGACGCAACACACTAACCACCCCCCCCCCACCCCACTCAGAGCAGAGTGTTCTTGGTTGAAAGAGGAAGCTAGTGGCTTGAATCATCCAATATCTGTTTCCACCACAATGTTGCACATCTTCTGTCCCAACGCTGAGCAGAGAGGAGGAGGGGGAGGCTTCTAGAACCTGTTGTATTTTTAACCCCACCCGTTTATGTTGTAATTACTTTCTAAAGGACTTTCTCAAACACATTTCTGCATTTTGTCATGTAATCACAAATGCATTCTGGGAAAACTCTTGCATGCCGCACATGCATTATAGATAGATTATAAAGACACCAGACGAGTTATAAGTGGGCCCCCAGAACCTACTCTTAAATGTTAAAGTGTAACATTATACCATATGTTGTATCTATATATCACACAGCGCTGGAATGATAGTCGATTAACTTTTTTCAGCTTTCCTTAAGACCTGACTTTTGGCTAACATGGTAATGGTAACGGTACACTGACCACTATGCAGGACTTATTGATGGACTTATTGAAAGGATGGATGACAATGGGATCGATTGATTCATGGGAGTCAACGCTCTGCAGTGGCCTGATTCAAAGCGCTTTCACTTCCCTGGGTCAACATGAAATCAACACACACCACGCCTTCATTGTTGTGGCTGTGCGGTGTCTATATTCAAAGTGAAAGGCCAAGCCCCAAATGAGTCATCCATTTTGGGTCACAACATGCAGGTGAGACTACCTTCACTCCGTTCGCAAAAGGGGCGAGGATTAAAGGCTCAAACCACATCCAAAACACACGCCAGCACATAGCATCACTGGATGCGGATTGAGTTGCGGTTTCCATGACGACCGGCGCGCACTGCACACGATCACAACGTTGTTGGGGCAACATGGCCGCCTCGTGCGTCGCCCCCCCCGGACCTTATAAACAGAGGAGGTTGTACGGGAGTCGGAGACTTTCGGTTTGACTCTGAGTCTCCATGCGATGTTCCTAGCAGGGTTGTTTTCAGAATCACCAGTTGGCAATCACCAGTTGGCATTTCTCACTTTTGCTGTGAGGATCTGGTTCCTCTATTTTTGCATTTCCTTCCAGCTAAGAAAAAAACCGCTGTATTGCTTAACATATTACCAGCCCATGTCCTCAAACAAATGCTACAGTTGGGTTTCCCTAATAATTATTGTTGTGTAATTAATTGAACAATAAGACAAGATCACGATGCAACAAACTAACATTGTTATGTATACAGTATGAACAATGTTAGCATAATCTCATCAGCCCTACAGCACAGTAAACAGTGCAAAGCACGTGTTAGCCACTTAAGCTAACACACACAAGACAAACTACTGTACTTCCATGTAAATGTCAACAGGCAGGCTACAGTAATGGTGGCTACAGTATCTGCAGAGGGAGACCACATACGGCTGTTTCCAGTTAGCCGTACAGGAAGTGGCTTCGCTGGGACTGCCTGTTCAGCCCGATCCTGCTCAGGCAGGTGTGTGGAATGACCGGAATGTGAGGAAGAGAGTGAGTGTGTGTGTGTGTGTGTGTGTGTGTGTGTGTGTGTGTGTGTGTGTGTGTGTGTGTGTGTAGTCAATACGGAAGATTGTGATTTAATTCTCGTAATATAAAGTAAATACATTTTTTCTTCATTTATTTAGGATCTTATATGTTCGTACACCCTGGTACTTAAAAATAGTAGTTAGCATTGTGTGACATGTTATCCTTGGCTATCTAGGTTGACCCGGTCAACCTAGCAATCACGAGTGCTTGAATCTTGTTCTATTCAAACGTTACTGTGCCGTCAGCGATACACTCTTGTTTCACTCTCTCGACAAATGTACTTTGTAAGTTGCCTTGGACAAAAGCATCTGCTAAATGCCCTAAATGTAAATGTCAGTGGCTAGTTCCTCTCCATATTATTTCAGTTATTAAGGGTTGAATATTAATGAGTTTTGGCCATCTTATAGATTACTGCCAAATACGGATCGCTTCCGCTGCGGTTTGCAAAAAATCGTGCAAATCTACGGCTTTGTGACGTTGAATGAACAGTCAAGCTGAACAATTAGTTTCAAAGCACCCTCTCACCATCTTACGCAACTACACCGAATATTTAAAAAGAGGTTTGGACGTCAAGGACTGATAGAAAGGAGTTCCCAGGTCTCTCAGTTCAGGAAGCGCTACTGGCAGTGTGTGAAATACCTGGTGGCAATCAAGGGTCCTCCCTACCTAGTGCTCCAGTGTTATGCTGAAGTCTTACACTGACTCCATAACAGTTTCAGCTGGAGCTGGCCACTTGGTGGTGTGAGGGAGTTATGCCAGCGCCCACAGGGTGCGAGCTGGAAAAATGTTGTCACTGTTACTAAAATAAGACATTTAGAGAAAACAGGTGTAAAATCGGATGTTTTTGCCAGTCCCGGCCAATGACTTGTTGCACGCTCTACTCTCTACACTTTTGGTGACGCCGAAGTATACTCGGACACCTAATACATTAGGTTTTTAAAAGTACTTCCTGATTATTGGAACTTACCAGAACTCACCCAGACCAGAGTTGGTGGTTTCTGATTATTGGAACTCAGCCAGACAGAGATGCTGGTTTCTGATTATTGGAACTCACCCAGACCAGAGGCGCTAGTTTCTGACTATTGTACTCACCCACACCGGTGCTATTGATGGCCTTCACAGACTTCTTGATCTTATGCAGCACGGCTCGATCTCCATCCAGAGCCTGGGCACCAGAAACACAGTCAGCATCCATCAGCTAAAGACACTGTCACTCTCACTGTCACTGTCATCAGACACAAATGTAAATCACTATCACTGGCAACACTATCATGATTCAAAAAAACATTATTGTCCATCACATATCAATAGAAAATTGTAATGGAAGGGTTATGGAAATCGTAATGGAAACAAGATCCCCACAAATAACGCATTCATAACATGTGTGTTAGCGATATACAGACTATATGCAGGGTGTGAGACTGGCAGGTCGTGCCCAGTATGGTGACACACTGCTCCGACACAGACAGGATCCCGTGCCTAAAACCCACCCACATACAGCTCACTTACAAAGATCAACAGCTATACAGACTAGAGTCCCACATTAAATCTTCTAATGCTAACATCAACCGGTGTGGCGACCCAAGCAACAACAATAAAACATAAAGAAAAATAAATGCATAATACAGGGAGACTGAGTCATCGTGAACGTTGTTTCTCAGATCAGTCAGATCATGTCGACTAACTGGGGGGTGTAACCACATTTCAGTGTGAGGTCGCAATACTTTATCAACAGAAAACACATTTACACATCATGAATGTAGCACTCTGTCCACTATATTGCAATATAGTGTAGGGTATGCTGTGATGGATTGCAATAATATGTTACTGTTATTATATGTGGTATGAGAATAAAGTTTTTGCTTTATTTCTCTCTGAATCGATACAAATCATTTTTAGAGAACGTATCACTGCAAAGACTGTAACATTAGACTTGTGTACAACATCGTTGTATTCGTAGTAATGTTAGCCTATGTGTTGAATTGTGTCCCCTGTATCATGCTATCGCCGCAGCATTAGTCCAAGAGGGTCAACGTATTGCTGTTGTGTGATAAATAATAAGCAATGAAGGAACAGAAGACAGGTGAACACTGTGAAGACCTGAACAAGAAAGTACTTGTCTCCATGACAAAGTGTTTGAATATGAACCGCTAAAGCAAACGACAACTAAAGATGTATAGCAACACACGAGGGAAGAACAATCAATTCAAATATTGATGTAAATTGTGTAAATGTACATTCATAACACCATTATAAATGATGAGTTTTTTCAGTGAAAATGAAAATTGTGATCAATATGATTTAGTTGTTACCATATCGTTCAGCCCTACAACACACACACACACACACACACACAGGTTATGGTATGATAACCCTACATGGTTATACCACAGTGTAACTCTATAGTGCAGTGGTTCCCAAACGGTGGTCCATGGCACTCTGGTGGGCTGTGAGGCCAGTCTAGGTGTGCCCTGGGATTTTGTGACAACCATACATTGGTTGACTTGAAAAGAAAACTTTCAGTTGGAAATTGAAATGTACGAGCAATATAGTTGTTTGTCAAATTGTATTCGGCATGAGTAAATACCAATAAATGTTTACAGAGTGATAACACGTGTTCTAGAGGCTATTATACCCGGATATGAATACCGGTGTGTGCCTTGAGATTTTGGCTTGCCCTTTGGTGTGCCTTGGGCACAAAAAGTTTGAAAACCACTGCTATAGTGTAGTCTGGTAGGCCTATAGGCAGTAGGCTACATACAATCCCCCAGAAAGCGTTGCGAAGACATGCTGTGACAGGCACAGCTGTAGGCTAACACGTTACGTGTCGCTATGGCTCTAACAACCACCAACGCATTGAAAACCAAATGATAATAAGTAATCTAAGTAATCAGAGGACAATCGTCCTTTATTTGCCACACGGTCGACACTTCAACCACACACTGTGAGCGGCGACACACACACACACACACACATGCAATTATTGGCGTCGCCGGTGGAATGCCTTCTCTGCGTTTTTAAAGGGTTTAACGTAAAAAAGAAAAAACGATAATCATAGAAATTACATCTAGGCATTTTCATGAAACGGATGTGTGATAAGGGGAGGCTACAGACAGGATGCTGTTAATGATTCATTAATTCATGTATGGCAATGCTTCAAATACTAGCAACACATACTGTACACATGTACATTAAGTCCACTTAATTGGAGAGAGAGGAAGGAAAAGTCTGATCAATTCAACCCTATCCCGACCATTGCCTCATTATCTATAGACTTACTTTTTCACTGTGCATACATATACATTTAAATGTCTGTTATATTGG
>OMKP01046588.1:0-26561 GCA_900302375.1 Bathygadus melanobranchus | reverse complement strand
AGAGGGGTCAGAGAAATTAGGTCATTTGAGAATTGAAGGGTAACTCATTGATCGCTGGACTGGCATCTTTCCACCGATAATATCCTAGACCATAAGTTGTAGTTGCGTAATCCCATAAGTGTTCTAGAAGAATCCTGCCATGTCTTGTCACATCTAACTATTGACTGAGCAATACAAGCCTCTGATCTAGTTTCCTCACTGTGTAGGAAGCGTGTGCTGGCCGTGCTGCAGGAGATGCTGTGTCTTCCACAGACTCCTCCCTCCCTGGTCTCCCTGCTCACAGAGAAACTCCTCTGCCTCATCCCCGATGACAACCGGCGCATACAGACTGTGAGTGCAACACACACACACACACACGCTCTTTCCCTCTGGAGTCACTCTCCTGTTCCCAGTAGAGAAATGATGTAGCAAAACATTGTTTTTTTATAGTGGGATTATATCATTTATTTACTTTGCAAATGTATATTCCCATTTCCTTTCCTTATTTTATTTTGCATTGTTCACGATAATTCTTTTTGCTTCTGCAAGATGTGAAATTTAAATTTTTATTTGAAAACAAAGCCGAAAGGAATGTAATACTCACACTTCCTGTCAGGTATAAATGAAGTGCATCTTATCATCTCAGCCCAGTAACCCAATATTACTCAGGTCAAGATGGCTCAAACGGTGAATTCTTATAGGCGGACAGACCAGTTAATAATATAATTCTGTTCAACACACATCGGTACTGTTCCATATATGTGTCTTTGCCATGATGAAAGCGTGACACTCTCTGATGCTGATGGTGCATCTGTACTGGGGTGCCAGGTGGCAGAGATCATCTCTGATGTGAGGGAGCCCATCACGGAGGCCAGTCAGCCCGTGGACGAGGACGAGAAACGCAGGCGGCAGATCAAAGTAGGTAGCCAACTTCTGGGAGCACCTAGGAGCGGCCGGATGAAATATATATAGTGCTGTGTCCTTAGCATGTGTGTAGCGGTTCCCGTCCAAAAAAACGTACCGCACAGGATGACGCACGGTTCTGTGTATGCACCATCAGACCGAGACAAATTCCTTGTATGTGCAAAATTACCTGCCAATAAATCTGATTCTGAAACGATCGTGCAAACGATCACAGTTCAGGGTGGATTGAAATACTGTACGGCAGAGAGAAACGTCGCCTGACTTTAGCAGATTTACTATAAGCAGTAATACTTTATATTAGCGGCACTTTGTTATACTTTATACAAAGCCAGTAATAATGACTACTATCGAGAACGTCAGCGTAGGGCTGGGCGATTGTGGCCGAAATCTTCTATCCCCACATAGGACATTTAATATCTCTATAACAATATATAAGATACAGTAGGCGCCACAGAATAGGGATTGAATCTTTAATCTGTTATTCGCAAACACAATATTAGCATTTGTGTCATAATCATGCATCCCTACAAAGTATTAAAATGGTATATTCTACCTTTTTGGCTTAATTATTTCCACGCAATTCCCTCAGGCTATCATTGCAGATGTCAGACGTCTATTCAAATGTATTGAGTTAGAATTGCACACTTAATTGTTAATTGTTTAATTGTTTAATTGTTCAACATGGTGTTTTCTAACGCCTCCTTCCATGCACCCAGCTGGCGGAGGTGAAAGTGCGCATCCTGGAGGCCAAGCAGGCGCTGGAGGACTGCATCACGGCGCAGGAGTTCAGCCACGCCGCCCAGTTCAAGGACTCCATCACGGAGCTGGAGAACCAGCGCGGCCTGCTGCTGCAGGACATGGCTGTAAGCGGCAGCCAGCCGGCCGACGGGGAGGTCCGCACGGAGAAGGCACGCACGCTTACACACGCTCACGCGCACAAACTGGCTACCCTCCGCTCCACTCCTCCTAAATGCCTTTTTAATGAAATGCAACTATCAAGCAGGACCACACACACACACACAACAAACAACATGAGATGAGGTTCTAACCACATGAGGAAACTAATTATTGGCTTTGTATTGCGAGAATGATGTCATTTCTTTGCCTTGACTTGGAATGGTGGTGGGTCACTCTGTATCCAACCATCGCAATCCACCTAAAGGCGGCTAGAGGAACTACATGTTATTCTCTCCCGCTTGGGCGTCGCAAACAGGCATGGCTGCTGCTTCTGTGTGACGTAGGCTCAACACTTCATAGTTCATTATCCACTCACTCTCAAATCTTAAACAACGAAATGCTCTGAGAGTAAGAGCCTGTACGAGTGGCTGACCGTGTGCGCGTGTGTTTTCTCTGCTGTTCTCTCGTAGAACGACCCAGATTCTCTCCTGAGGTGTCTGACCATGTGCGCTGAGCTGCTGAAGCAGATGAACATCAAGACCCGCATCGGTCCCACCCTGAGCGCCATCATGTCTTCTCTGGTAGCCGATGCCGTACCCACCTCAACCCTTCCCCCTCGCTCGCTCTCTTGCTCCCTCTCTCTACCTCGCTCGCTCTTATTTTGTACAGATGAAAACGAAAACAAGCTTTTAATTCAACTCTGCCATCCATGTAGATGTTAAGAGTTGATCCCCCTCCTCATCGTGGCACTATCTCTGTCGCTAGATCCTACCCTGCATAGCCAATGCTCACCCTGCTGTGCGCAACATGGCGGTGTTGTGTCTGGGCACGTGTGCACTGCACAGCAAGGAGCTGGCCAAGACGCACATGGTGCTGCTGTTACAGGTAATGCCAAAAAAACATGCTCATTTATCACGCTCAACATGACTCATTTATAAGAGTTGGAAACGCAAATGTCACAGACCTATTTAAAGGAAACAAAAATATTGCATCTGCATGTATATAGGAATTATCATTATGCTTGTTAACAAATGGGTGTTAATGCTCTACACCCCCCCCCTGTAGATTGCCCAGTTGGATGAAGTGAAGATTCGTATCAGCGCCCTCCGGTCCATCATCGACCTGCTGCTGCTGTACGGCTTCCAGCTGCTCTCTGAGAAGCCTGTCGCTCAGGCAGCCCTGGCCTCCAATTCACCGGGCGGGCAGGAAGAGGAGGAGCGAGCCGAAGAGAAGGCCGACGTAGTGGAAGACACCGCGCAGAGCATTCTGGCGCTCTTGTCAGAGTTCCTCGACGGAGAGGTGTGTATTCAAATCTTCGACAGAACACGATGCTATTAGTGCAACAGAGACCTTTCAGCAGCCATAAGCCGTTGACTGAGATTAGGTTATCTTTGACTCCTTTTAATACAAGCTGCAGTAGCGTGACCACGAAGCAACACTGGTGACTGTGGGCCTTCTCTGTCTCGCTCTGACCGTCTCAGGTGTCCGACCTGCGCACGGAGACGGCCGAGGGCCTGGCCAAGCTCATGTACACCGGCCGCATCTCCAGCGCCAAAATGTTCTCCCGCCTGGTGCTGCTGTGGTATAACCCCGTCACCGAGGACGACACGCGCCTACGCCACTGCCTGGGGGTCTTCTTTCAGCTCTACGCCCGCGAGAGCAGGTCACACATACACACATACACACATACTAGCGACATGATGGCCATTACGGAGAGCTCTCTGGATAGGTTTTATGCATCTAAGCACACGTCTCTCCCCTGCATCGCCCAGAGCCCACCAGGAGGTGGTCGGCGAGTGTTTCCTGCCCACGGTGCGGACCCTGATGCACGCGCCGGTCACGTCCCCGCTGGCCGAGGTGGACCCTGGCAACGTGGTGGAGCTGCTGGTGGAGCTGACGCGCCCCGGAGCCCTCATCAAGCTCCCGCAGACCAACGAGGTGAGCGTAGAAGGAGCCTCACTCAGTCACCACCACCATCATCATCATGCTGTCTTCTTTAGTTAGTACAAATATTATTCACATTTAAACACTCAACTACTTCACCTTTCCCAATTTTAACCCCCCTTTTGTTTTGTTTTTAGTAGACTAAGTAACTGGTACTTGTGTGGGTGTTTGACACTCACAACACACAAAAGACTTTGATCCCCATCACATCTTTGAGTGAGACGTCCAACCTGTTCCTTCATGACATGTCACGAGTCACTATGGATTGAATGGCCTCCTCACCCAGACATTTTGTGTATTTGTGTGCGTATCTTCGCAGGAGGTGTGTGTCCACGACAGCATGGCGATACGTGTGTGTGGGGAGATCCTGAAGGACCACACGGCCCCCGAGGTGCGTCTCTACGCCAAGACCCTCAGTAACCTGGAGATCAGTGCCCACGAGACCACCAGGAGGGAGGTGCACGCGCTCCTTCAGGAGATCACACAGGTAATACGTACGCACGCACGCACTGACAAAATCAAGCAACACACACACTGTACAAGCAATGTACACACACAGGGAAAAGATACTCAAACCAACTGCTTCTGTAAAAGTGCACGTTTTGTTGGGATGATTCAGAAAAACAAATGTCTTCAAAGGAGTGATTTTGGCGTTTAAAGGATATGTAGATTTGATGTATTATATCCAATGAATCTGCTTTATACCACGGTAGGTACATCGATGGTTAAACAAATACCCTTTGACCCAAAACAAAGTGCAAACTCTTATCCGTGCAGTTAGAGACCAAATCAATGCCCAGCTATCTCATTTATTAATGCTTAGCGATCTCATTTATTATGCCTAGCTATCTCAGTCTCAGTCTTCCCAATGTTGCGCTCGAGGCCGTAAGCTGCTGTTCACGGTTATGATTTTAATAAGCTGAAGATATGGATGCAACATATCTGTCCAAGAGTCTATATTATTCATGTGATCTCACTGAATTATCAATCACATTCATATAGTTCAAATTGTGAACCAACCCTAACATTATTCCTGTTATCCCACAAAGGATCACAATACGCCTCCATGCCCTGTTTTTTCATTTCCTTTATATTTATTATATCTAGCTAGAAACCAGTCATACATTATTGGAAGACTGGAAGACTCAATTTTAGGATAGTGGCAGAAACATTCAGTGTGCAGTAGATTCCACATCTACTGCATGTAGTTACGTTTACCTTTTAGCATTTAGCAGATGCTGTTGTCCAAAGCGACTTACAATAAGTATTTGTTGAAAGAGTGAATCAACAATATACATCGCTGACGATACAGTAAGATCTGAACAGAACAAGTTTCAGGTTCTCATAGTTGCTAGGTTGACCCCTCGCTGGTAGACATTGTGTAGCATCTTTCTAAGTACTATCTTACGTGCCGGGATGTACGATCATAAAAGCTGCACCTAAGTACTATTTTTTAAGTGGTTACATTGGAAGTGAGTGGCCGCGTGAATTGACCTAGATGTTCTCTTGAACTCTTGTAAACGTCTCTCTCGTGTGTCCGGTTGGTCAGGTGGTGAAGGACCGCATTTGCCTCCGGGCCGTGGAGAAGGTGATCGACCGACTGGTGGATTCTAAAGAGCAGGCCGAGCTCCGCAAAGTTGCATTACAGCCCTTGGACATCAATGCGGACGGTACATACACAATGTTTTCAAATGGCCCATGTGTCTATTACATGCAGCACAAGTCTCCTGAAGTGCAACATATGCATCGACCGCTGCTAATGAATAGGCGTGTGTTGTCAGTTTTCTCACTATAATGAGCTACGTCCATGCTATCAACGCAGTGGCTAAGAATGTAAATTAGCGGGTTTGTTTTTTCTTTACCTTTAACAGAAGCGGTAACAGAAGACCACTCTAAATCTGTCAAGAAGCCCAAAAGAGGTACTGGCTCTGAATGCAGTTTTTTTTTGTACAGTGGCTGTGTGTATACTGGTTATGGATCTAAAATTCAGTTTGTGAATACCGATTACGATTGTTTGTGTGCCTCTTCAGGTCAGAAGAAGGTGACCGCAGTCAAAGTGGGCAGAAAGGCCAGCCGCAGGGCTGAGTCATCTGAGGAGAGGTGAGTTTTATAGGACATAGTGTACAGGATCCATGCTAACATGCTGCGCTGTAAACGAACGCCTCTCTGATTCTCATCCTATTTGTGCGGGCTATTCAGTGACGGCGAGAACGTGCCCGAATCGGTTCCGGCGGCACGGCCCTCTCGCAGGGCAAAGGTCGCGGCTTTAGAGAAGACCAAGCTCGACCTCAACCCCCTCATCGACCAGGAGGCCAACACTTCATAGCCTCATCAGCATACTGTACATGTAAACGCAGTCCCACTTTTTATTGGTTGCAATGGCATATGTAAAACATTTCCTGTTTGAGAGTAACTAATGCCATAATAGTTGCGATCCCTCTCTTCCTGTTGCATGGCAGAATTGAGCTTTTAACCAGAATAAAATATTAAACTTTTTGTTGTAAATTGGTTTGGTGGAATTTTTGTTAAATAATTGCATGAAGACATGAATGGGAGGCAGGCCTAGAGCTTACCGAACCTCAGTTTTTAGGAAACCTCACTGCCATTTAAATGTCCACTACATACTGCTTTTTCCTTATTAATTATGAGTTATTAAAAGACCACACTAAACTGAACTATGCTGAATGGATTGAACGAAGACCATGTCCATGATTCTATTAATTCCGGGTGAAGGAATGAAATGGAAACCTCGTATTCCATTTCTTATTTAAATATTTGACAATTATCCATTATCATTTAAACTTGTGACCTTGATGTAACTGGAAACATTTGTTTAGCATAAATGTTACTGTAGGCCTATCACTTCCACAACAAACATGCTTGTGATTACTTCATTCTCTCCCTAAATTCTAACTAGTAAGCGTGGACAGTGTCCTACTTTTACTATTAAGACATGACTTGGACGTGCGCCCAAAAGACTTGAGTCAGGTATGATGAGGACAAATTACATTTTGCTTTATGGATTGCTTCTATTCAGCTATTAGTGAGTAGGGTAATTCCA
This sequence comes from Bathygadus melanobranchus, assembly GCA_900302375.1. NCBI lineage: Eukaryota > Metazoa > Chordata > Actinopteri > Gadiformes > Macrouridae > Bathygadus > Bathygadus melanobranchus. Next base: position 19,756 of record OMKP01046588.1, on the reverse strand, counting down.
TAGTACTGATCATGCCTATATCCAGTTTCCCTAAATAGCCACATTAAAAAAAATAAACATTTAGCAACATAGACTGTTATTACTCATTGTTCAGAATGCTAAGGGCTCAAATTCTCGCTTTTCTATTTAAGTTTCAAAATGTTTGGGTCTTAAGTTATATTTATTGGTCTTAAAAAGCATAGAATTTATTTATTTATTTTTTTTTTTTTTTTAAATGGTGCAGGAACCCTGCAGAACCCAACATTTTACATTAGAGATGGTGAGTGCTGCTAATGTGCTGGCTAGAGCTGCACAACACAAAATCTAATCAAAACCCCATTTGAAAAGGAAAAACCTGGCAGAAAGCTTAGAAGTAAGATAACATTTAAACGTGCTAAAGATTTAAGATTATTATTTGTGTAGTGCCCATCTAGACAATTAAATTAACTCAGTCACTTGGCTGGGTGAAAAAGCTTTTTATTTTTATGTGGAATAAAGTTCCTTATCTTACTGTGCTATATTATGGGTGTAACGTTACCTTGATGTAGTGTACCTGTGAAACTTCCCTGTGAGTGATGAGTATTTTGTGGTAAAAAGCTTGTGAACTTGTCTCACCCAAACATTTGAATACACCTATGCCCTCTAATTTGTAGATTCCATTTCAGTGCTACCCACTGATGGCAATAACATGCACCCCTGAATGGCTCCTACAACTTCAGTGTTATTTGTTAGAAATGGCATAGCAAACAGTCAGCTATTAGTGAGTGAAATGCACTGTGAGAATGAATGTGTATGAGCCAATTTAGATTTTAGTCTGCTCCTGGCACATCTCTGACCAAATAAAGGCAAGGAATCTTCTGTGATTGGTTCAGGAATCCATCTTATCATTTATCTGGCCTGTCAATCACAGATGCAATCTCAATGGCGAGGAAATATAGGGACAACGCTCACTTTTTGGTTGTTTCGTTTTAAAATCTTGCCCTCTTCCCTGTTATTTCTCTCTTAACACTTAATATTACCTACAGCACATTTCACAGTGAACGAGACTATTTAGCTAAAACCTAATTGTGTTGTAAACCCATCTCTGGCTTTAAACCGCTCTCTTCTTTCCATGACTTATATCAAACAGCTGACATATTTGAAAAGAAATTTTATTCTAATGACAAGACAACTCTGTTACATCTATAAGAGAAAGTATAAAACATTTGAGAAAATATACAACAGGTTAAGCACCAGGGGTTTTGACGGGGCTAACTTTCCATAGTCACAAGACTGAGACCCACAAGTTAAATGGCAATGAGCAACACAAACAGACACGCACATACACACGTTTTGACCGTTACAGACCTCTTGGCAACTGGTCCATTCTAAACAATATGCAGGAAAACAATGTTATCCCAAGATTAATTGGAGTTAATTAACAAAAGACTTTGCAATTTATTCTTGCAGCTTGGGTGGGGAAATATTGTGACAATCGCAATACATGGCTCTGTAACCACATCTGCAAAAAACAACCATCTGCCTTCTCAGTACTTGTGATCACAGTTAATAACATCCATTTCTCTGTCAGCAGTTACATTATTATACGACTTATTTTGGATTTGTATTGCACCTAGGATTCTTACAGTAAGGGTTGATAAGGATGTGCAAAATAAGATTGGTTGGATCTAGTGGGATCTACGGGAGTGATAATCTCAACAGATGCAATAGTGCAACAGGTAGGCTTTAAGTAATAAGTTAATTAATGCTTTGGGATGGCAAAAAAACAACAGTAATGAGAATCTACATTCTACCACATTCACTGGTTTGTACCTCTTAGTATTTCACAGGGAGTACTGGGGTAAAACGGGTCCATGTCAATGGTGACTGAGTGATCTGTTAAAAGGATAATACAAACAAATGAAATGATTGCATTGTAAATAAATACAAATTTGGTCTTGAGACTGGTCATTGATTTTCTATTCAAGAAATAAATAGACAATGACTAGAGTGAGGTACTTAATGACTACTGATCAAGGCCTGCCAGTACCAATGCAATTAGGCATTAGGTCTTTTAGTACACTGGCTAACATGAAGCAAAAGAAAACTAGGAGAAAAAGTCATGGGAGCATATCTTTGTCCAAACTTAATAATTCATGACTTCTCCTGTGAATTATTGTTATAATTAAATTACTAAAATAAACAAGGGCCAACATGTGCACTTTTTTGGGGAACCTTCAATAATGGCACAATATGTACATGTTTTAACATATCCTTGAATCTAATCTTTTTATCTATCTTTATGGAGCTAGTTGTGAGCAGAAGTAGCTAAACTCAATAGCTGGTTATTGGTTTAAAGGTTAAGAATTAAAAGATCACAATCTGAAGAAAAAAATATACATTCTAGCACTAGCAACAAGGTATGCTGGGTGGCCTGGCACTTTCCTTCATTTAACACGGCAAATCTAAACTGGATCAATATAAGCACTTATCTGAATAAAACCCACTGTTTGACTTGACAAAACTGAGTTGAAATAAAAAATTAAAATATACTTTTGTACATACACAGCTGTTGAAATAAAGAGCTGAGGGAAAATGGCTCCCTAAAAATAGTGCAACCTCAAGTTTTTAAGTTAGACTGCTACATAATTGCTGAGTGTAAGACGACAGGAGTGAGGTGGCCAGTCTATGTGGTTGGCTGAATGTCCAAAGGCACCAGGTTTCACCACCGCCTCTCCTAGAAAGGAAAAAGCTTCCAGCTTCCTTTAATTTTCTGTCAAAGAGAATGGAACAGGGTATATATGAGTGGATAATGATAAACAACAGGAATTTGTCATGAATATGAAGTTCACTGCTGAAGCAAAGCTACCAAAAAAGTCTGGGGTAATTACCTAGAACAAAGTCAGACCATCTCGGTCCAGACAGACCCCTCACCCGTGATTGTCTTAACATCTTCACAGATGGCGGTTGTGGTGCTTCAGTGGATACAATCACAGGAGGTTTCCGTTTGTTTTTCTGGCCAGCTTGCCTCCCGGGCAGCACTTCGGCTTGCTCCTGTGGAGACTTTGATACAGAACTTGCAGACTCGTCAGAGACGCTCTCGGCCTTCAATCTTGTCTTCCTCTCCGTTTTCACAGCTTCATCCTCCCTTGCCAGTTCACCCTCACTCCTTGCAAAACGATAGGCAGAAGGGGACCAATCATCCAGTGTCACTGTGCAGGAGTCTAATTCTTCTTCTGCAGTGGACTCGCTGCCTGGCGAGTTGATCTTCTTCAGAAAAACCCGGCATTCCTTAAGTTTCTCAGGGCTCCAGGTTTTAGAGCTGAGTCTATCCTCTTTCGGTAAGGTGTCAGCTGACATGGTCTCCAAGCAGTCCAATGACTGGTGATCAGGTGACGATCTAGACAATGCTTTATCTCTTGGTTTCTGTGCAGTTACTGATGGCCACCAGTTCTTTCTTTGCCATTTGGGCAACCCATTCCTTTGAAGGCATGTTAGGAATCTAGTCTTTGCCCTCAATAGAGTGGTTGAATACTTGCTACGGGTTCTGCCCATCCACCATGGTGCTCCTTGATTTAGCCGGCCTGGCGCAAATCTAGAAGTGAAAAGTTGTCGTTTGATGTTTCCTGCTGATAAAGTTTTGTTTCCATTCTTCAGCCTTTCCAGAGCCAGCTGGTGTGCAAGTGGACTCTTTGGCACTGTTTTCGCAAACTTTTTAATGTGTTTGCGTAGTCGCTCTGCTTGTGGACTAGGGCAGACACTTCCTTTGTTGTGGGCAGAACGGGGATAATGCATGATTTCATATGGATTTCGGGAGCTTGCCTTTTTGACAATGGCCAGAGGTTGTGTCTCTGTGGTTTGCATGAACCAGGAGCAGAGCTGCTGCATGCTACAGGAACTTGGTTTGTTAGGCGGACAGTCAAAAAGTGCTCGTACCACAGAGGAACACTGTGACCTCTTGCTCAGTTGTCCTGATCTATGTTTTAAGGAAGAATCCTGCTGGTTGTCAATATCTGACACCCAGGTATCGGAGACGAGTTGTATACGTCTAGCGAACTCCTGGTTCAAATCCTTTTTCTCAGCTGATGCAGCCCACCACTTCATCGTCTCTTGAGGAGGAAAAATGGAGTCTACTGATACCGCTGCGACCTGGCTCAAATCTTGACAGATTCGATTTTTCTCCTGTCTAAGCGGCTGTCTTATATCTTTTGTGTTTTCTAAACAGCCCTGAGCCTTTTCCAGTTTCCTTTGGTTAATGGCTTTGTTTAACAGAAGTTTTCTGGAGCTACGTATTAGAGCTGTGCTATGGCTGAAGGATCTGGATGATGAGGTGGCCACAGAGTGCAGCAAGTAGATTGAGGGTTTCCTTACCCTCACCGAATGACGTACAGCTACAGGCCTATCTAGCCGCTTTGCTTTACCTTCATCTTTTGTCGCCCTCTTCCCCTCTGTGTTCCTGCAATCATTACTTGAAGTACACTCAATAGTCAATGTCTCTTTGGCAGATTTGAACTCTAAGAGTGGTTTCCTTCTTAGAAGTGCTTCTGGAGAACGCTTAACATCCTTGTCTATTTGTATTTTACGTTGCCTTGGGGATACTGTAGTGACTGTGACAGAGATTCCAGATACCTTCACTTTTGCAGGTCTTCCGGGTTTCCTAATGGAGACGGCACCTTGAAGTTTCTGACATTTGATGTTACTGCTTGCGGGAGGGGCAGACTCATCATTCACAGGTCTGACCAGGTTAAATTCTTTTAAACATTCTGTGGAAGCTGCTTTGACAATATCATGATGTTCTTGAGTGCCATGTAGTAGATTGTTGAAATCAATGTTTCTGTCCACTGATTGTGCAGTTTCATGGAGCTCTTGTTGTCCATAGCCCTCTGAAACCACCCTTTTGTTTCTCCTTGATCGCCCATAAACTACTGTTATTTTCAGGTTCTTGTTTTCTTTCTCCACGTTGGCTCCTTCAACAGCTTTAACAACGTCTGCATTTCCTTTTTGTATAGGATCTGGAATTGTCTGTTTCCGTGGACGACCAATGGGCCTTTTTGCCTTTTTTTCCAGTTGTGGACCAAGCTTCTTTGGCCGACCGGGACGCCTCTTTGGAGGGGTTATTTCATGAGAGATCCCCAGATCTCCTGGGGATCTCTGATTTTCTGTTCCAGCTACACGCTTCGATGGAGTGATTTCTCCTGATCTTCTAGAACCTTTAGGTGATACAGACACTAACTTTGACGGTGAAGAAGCTGATCTGAGTGTTGGGGAGCCTGATAATGGAGGCACTGATTTTGGAGGAGTGGAAGGAACTTTGAGAGGAGTGGAGACATTTTTAGGAGATGTGGAGGCTGATTTAGGAGGGGAGGTAGCTTGCTTTAGTGGGGAGGAAACAGAACCAATCTGCAAGGTAGCACACTCCGTACCTGGACTCTTGTTCTTTTCAGGCGTTCCTGCCCATGATGACTGCTCACATGGGTCAAAGTTTTGCACTACTTGTCCGCCAGAACTCGAGGATGCTGACTTCAAGCAATATTTAACCCCTTCTTCATTTGCAACCGGAGACACATACATGATCTTAATTGGGCTATTAAACTCAAAGGGGAGTTCAGACGGATTTGGAGGTCGAATGGCAGAATCATCAGAAAAGCTGGAATGGGACTTTGGGGTGGGTGTTTTAACAGTCTCAGACTCCGGAGCACGTGGTTTTGTTGAAGATGAACGTAACCTACCATAAGGCTTGGCTGCACTGTCTCTCACATCTGTTTTATTTTTGGAGCTGTGCTTAGAAGGACTCAGCCTTGTGGGAGTCATAGAGACTGAAAAAGCCTGACTTTGATCCGTTGACTCTGCATTAGATGACCCAGATAGCGCTTTTGGTGCCAGGTCGTACCCAAGTTCTCCAGTGTGTTCAGTTGAGGAGGCTGCTTGACTCAGGGTTTTTGCTGAGTCAAGCAGGGTGTCCATAGGATCGGGGCTTTGTGAGTTAGTGACAGCAGTAGATTGTAACACATTGTCCTCTAATGCTCTCTGATTGAAGATGTTCTCAGAGAAGCAAGCAACAAAGTACATCTTCCTCGGCTCTGTGACATAGGAAGAGAAACGCTGTGGTGGTACTATGTTCCTCTTGGCTCTTGTGGCATCCCTCGTGTTGCTTGACTGACACGGTGTAATTGTCTTTCTCCCACCTTTAAGCCCTCTGCTGCAAATCTGCCTTTTATCTGATTTCTGTTTGTTCTCTTCATTTTCTAAATGTTTGCCAACTATGGTATGCCCCTTGGCACAGCTGTAGTTTGGGTCATTTTCTTCTGAACCCACTTTGCAGGGCTTGGTCTGCAGTTTACTGGGGGGTTTAAGGGTATCTTGGAAACTTGTCTTTTCTTCCTCAATGGCAGGCACATTTTCTCCCACTTCAATTGTCTCATTTTCCTCTTTTACTATAATCGTTTGTATTTCTTCTTTCACCTCAAATCGGTCTTCCTCAGCTTTGATGTTTTTCCCTTCCACCCATATCCGTTTAAACACTGGACCCACTGCTCCATCACTCCTAGTGTAGTCAGGGATTTTACCCGGTGTCTCTCCTGTTATCTTCTCAATTTCTCTATTGCATGCAATATCGCTGTCTCCAAAATGCATGCTCTCCACACTTATTTTGCCACTGATCTGGACCATCTCATTCTCTTGAGTTAATTCTGTTAACTCCCTCTCGATTCCTAATCCCCTTGTAGACTCCTTCACAGGTGTGGTGTCTGGTGAAGTAGATGCAGGAGAGCTAGAATTAGAGTCATCTTTCAGCTTTTTCTTCGCTTGTGGCACCTTTCTCCTGCAATACGATGGGTCAAGCATGGCAAGCTCCCGTTTAATTTGTAAACTGTGTCGCCGGGTGGACGCAAGATTGGTTGGCATCGTCATAGCCGCAAGGACCTCCTGCCTTCGCCGGGCCCGGGTATTTGGGGACTTGGCCTCTTTGTTATCATGCTGATGAAATAGCTCACTAAGGTTATAGTCACTCTCACTACCTGTATGGAGCACTGTGGTGATTATTTCACTAAGATGGGCATCAGCGTGAAATGGGATACTCAGAGGGGTCGAAGAACTCTGAGGCCCTTCCTTCTCAATGCTGTGAACAGTTGAGGAACTCAACTGAGGTGGGTCTTTATCCTGAGGTCTGATTGTCTCCAGTTTCTCTGTGAAACGATCAACAACCTCCATAAGCAAGCTCCTGTTCAAATTATTGTTCGTCTGATCACCTGCAGCTGAACCATCCAACTCCTCTGCAGCTTCAGTGTCTGAATGCTCTTCCTGCAGCCTTGCATCTGGAAGATTCTCATCGCCATTAGAGTGGAGAAGCAGACAGGGAGGTTTTTCCTCTGTTCTGCTGGTGATGTCTGGCGGGATTGGAGAAAGTGGAGGTGGGGAGGGGCTTTGTTCTCTCTTTAGGACAGGACAAGGGGGATCCCTGTCTTCACCCTCTCTCTCCATTGTGTGCCTGATTTGAGCAAAGCAAGTGTGGCTTGGATGGCAGAGACATGAAATGGGGCGGTGTTGGCTACAGCAAATGGAAGAGGCAGGGCATACCTGAGAGTTGGGACATAAATTGGGGGACGAAGTTGATGAACACGAACAATGATTCTTGGTCTGGTGTCCAGTGAGGTGCTGGCAGGAAATGCATTGGAGATTCTCTAAACAGAAAACGGGGTAGGATGGCACTCTGCAGCTCTCTACACAACAACAACCTGAGCCCTGAGAAGCCTTGCTTTCACTTAGCGGATAGCAACGGAGGGTACAACTAAACTTAGAATCAGCTGGACTGTACAGGGTCTTACTGCAACCTTGATGAGCACAGTCAGCAAGAGGGTAGTGTGGGCTGCCGCTGCGACTTTTAGAGTTAGTAAATGGAAAGCGACGATGGGGCAGATTATTCTGTGAGGTCATAGAGTGGTGGCAGCAGTTGGATACATCCTGACCAGCCAGTCTGTAATTGGGTAGGGACAGCAGTCGTTCCTGGCGTGCCAGCATTAAGATTTGGCTCAGCAAAGAACGGTGTGCCGGGCAGAGTGAGCTGAGAACATTCTCCAATGCAGAGTTCCCATTGACCTGGCCACATTTAGTCATCACCTCCTCTGGACCACCAAGTTCTTCTTTCAACAGCAAGCTAGAGGAAAAAAAATACAAAAGAACAATGTTAAACTGTCTTACATTACAAAACGTTAACGTTATACTTTATATGTTATATTGAATACAAGTAAAATTATCTCAATAATAATATAATAATCTCAAAAAGCCATTAGATTCAAACATCTGTTAAAAACAGATATAAAAATAAGGCGAGTACCATGTGCATTGTCTACGGTCATTATGCTGAATTTCTGCTTTCTAATCTAAGACCAGAGATTAACCACATAACATAACATAAAACAGGACATCAGAAGTGTTTTATTGGATGAGTTGCTGAAGGCAAAAGACAAAATTCTGCTGAAAAGCAGAAGCGAACGATTGTAATAACGCTCAAAAACAGGGAATCAAACACTTCAACTGACAAACAATGAAATCAAAATGTTATTTCTCAGTTTTGCAAGCAATGCACCATCTCCATAAAAGCAAGTCAATGATCTCATAACATATTTGCATTAGTATTGTTAATCTACTTTAGATTGGATTGAAAGCATTTTTCCCCCTTAGAATAACATCTTTAAATGATTGCATTAGGAATTTATATTTTGATATTTTAACCCTCTGAGGTTGGTTTAACCAACTTGAATGTTTTTTTTGTACGCTAACAAATTGTACTAATGTAATCATCAATTAACACCAAATGAGGGAAAGATTAAGAAAGAATAAATTATTATGGCAAACCGCTTCCATGCAATTTCATCAATCCACTTCACATCAAAGTGCCTCATTACAAATCAGGAACCACAACAATAAAACCAGTAAAATCACAGTTCTTAATCACAGTCAATAAATAAGTAGGCAGCAACATCAACACAAAACGTTTTCACAATAATAAAAAAAAAAGATTCTTACAAATCATAGTGCAATAAGTGGTTTATGCATAAATAGCTGATTTCTGTTCATACATTTCTTAGATTCATCAGTAGTTCAGTCCATAAATAAGTAGTGGGCCAAATAAAATTCAAGCCCAGTATCGGTAGGAGTGTCAGAAGAATATACTGCATTAAAAACAAAATGGAGAACATATAATCAAAGTATTTCTACAGCAGAGACAATAATAAAACTGGCCTATTGACACAAGTAGCACTCCATTCCCAGAGTAGACAACCTCCTGAACTTTGCTGTAGCACAGGCACTGGTGTACTGTTCAGACATTCTGTATTGTGTTTAGTTCCCATGGTTACGGCATTGAAATGCCACTGAATCTCAAAGTTAGGGTTTTTTTTAGCCTTTAAATTACAAACAACACAGATACACAACTGACAAAACAAGTACATGACCTCTGTGCAACATTAGTAACTGCTCAATGCCATCACTAAGGAAATCACCATAAAACCATTTCTGTGATGGTACATGTTCGAATTGGTTCAATTGTTTCCCCCATTCCCCAATCCCTGCCTATATTGTGAACACTATATAGTACACTATTTAGAGAAGGGTTGGGTGCACCCCCCTTGGGTCGCATAAATAAGCAGACGTGCATTAGATGCCATCTAGGATGAATTAATCGGATGAAAATTGAAAAAGAAAATACATTTTTATAAAAACACGCATCATGGGACATAGTGTGTAAGTAAGTGTGTATCCCTTGTATACTTCTTTTACAATTAGATATGGGCATTGAGAAGTACACTATATAGGGAACATATAGTGGACCACTATATAGGGACTTCTGACAGCACTATAATATGTTGACGCCCCAAATAGTGCACTATATAGGGAACAAGCTAACCAATTCAAACATGGACTAGGTCTATTTTATTTTATGACTCCCGTCGTTCTGTCTAGCCAATCACCCCTTGCTTTCATCATCAGTTCGACAACAGAGGAATATTGTTTTTCAAACAGGTAGTAGTTAGTTTTGTGTTGGCTACAGACTGGCATTTGTGGAACAGCAGAGTAATGATCATTGAAATTAGGGCAAAATCCTGCATAGGATTTCTTTAGTCTAATATGTGGCATGCCACTCGCTAATTCTTATTCTAACTCCAGTCATATCGCAGTCTTAACTGTAAAATGATTTTTGGAGTTGTAATACAGTAAATCCAGTTCCGAATCCAACAATCATTGTTGAGGATGGTGAAACCACGTTATTCCTTGAGAAAGCTCAGTAAGTGTCCATTGAGCAGAACAGTTCATTCCACAGCAGACTATAGATTTATAATATATTTATACAAGACAATATGAAGGCCTAACTATGAAACGCATTGGAATATAGGCAAGCAAAATAGATGAGCTTAGAGAGGTATATGTGGCATTGAGGTCAGAGCAAGACAGGCAGGCTGACACTGCAGCAAGATCAGTTAAAGCAGCTTTGTGTGAATACCCCTGAACTGCTGCTTTGATAGTAGCACAGCTGATGGAGTGACTCCACAATGGAGAAAATACACTAAGGATTTGCGTCTAAACACTCACAAGGTATCCCATTAGTCTTCTAATCAAGACATGCAGATTCAGGCATCTCCACAAATCTCCAATCCCCTGCTTCACAGCCTTCCGAAATCATTCAGTCAAACAATATTAGATGCCAAAGACAAAAGGTCCCGTCCTCCTTGCTTACATTGCATGTGGTCGGGGGGAGGGAGGGCTGGCATGTTTTTCCAATGCCAGGTGTTTCAATGCCATAAGTCACTTCATTAGCTTAGGTGAGCTACCCAGAGTAAAACTGCAAGTAACAATCATCAGTTCCCCAACAAGGAACTTCAAAAAAACCTGAATAAGCTTACAGCCAGAGAATATGAAGGTTATGCTTCTTCTTCTTCTGAGCTAGAGGGGTTTCCACATCTGTGTGACTCATGTCATGATTCAGGAGACACAGTTGGAAAGAAAATAGTGTGATGTCAGCCTCTTTGGCTGACAAGAGAAACCTAGACAAGGGAAATCCTTTTCTTTTTAAACAAAATACCTGTACTCTTAACGTCCCTGTAGATTTTCAGTTAAAATCAATTGAGCTCAAAAGAATGGCCGTCATATCACAATAGACACTGTTAAAAGGTTAAAAAACCTGAATAGCAATGTTTTTTTTTTCTATAAAAAGGCAAGTGCTGTTATGCATTTCCAGAAAACATTTATCCAGTATGAGGTGAAGAAGTAGTTCACTTGTTGTGACAATCCAGAGGTGTTTTGTGGTCTAGAACCTCTTTGTGGCAGCAGCTGAGGCAATAGTCCCTGAGACGGTGGTCCTGGCGGTGGCGCCGGGAACCAAAGAGTTTGAGTTGGACAGACAAGAGGTGGTTGATTTCTTCTTAGGCGGGTTCTTGAGAGTGCCAGAACGCTCTTTGACTTTATACTCCAGTGTGCTGTGGGGGACTCCATACACTCCCTGGGCTTTGGAAACGCTCATGCGACCACCCATTACCATGGCTATGGCCTCCTCCAACAGATCGTGGTCATATTGGCGGTAGCGCCCGCGCTTCTTCCTCGGCTGCTTGTCCTTGTCGCGACGGTCCCCGCCTTCTTCTGAGTCATCCAGCGAGGATCTCCGTAGGTCCACGCGAAGGGGTGAGTGATTGGCCCCACCCACGCAAGTGTCTGGCATGTAAGGAGGTCTGAGTTTGAAGGGTGATCTAGCAGCGGTGGTGGGGGTGACAGAATTGGTAGTGCTCTCTGCAAACGAGGTGCTGTGGTGTGGTTTCTCTGGCACGCCGTTGGACTCTACGGCACTTGACCTGGTGTCGGAAGTGGAGCGGACCTGAGGGATTCGCAGAGAAGCGGGGGCCTCCAGGCTGGGGGTGGGGCTCGGTAGGGGATGAAGAGTATCCCTGAGCTGGGGAAAACAGAGCGAGAGTGTCTTCTGTAGGCCACTGCAGAAGACAGCGGGGAGGCAATAATCTGCATTCTCCTTCACTATCCCATCATTTTCTGCCTGCTCTGCCCAGGCCGCGACCTTCTGCAGCACCAGACGTGCCTCACCACCCAGTGTTGACGAGGTAAGGTTGTACATGGTGAATTGATCTGCCTCATCTCCACTTCGTTGTGCGAGGTGGTGCAGCAGCTCCAGCCTGTCCTCGGCCCAGCCCTCCAGGCCCTGCCTCAGGGTATGGAGGGGGATCCCATAAAGGAGGGCGGCCCGCTGCTCCTGCAGCCTCCCTGAGCGTACGTCCTTTAAGGCCTTGGACAGCAGCCCCTCAGACAGCTCCCAGCTCCTCTCAACGTAGTCCTCCCTCTGCCTGCGCTGCCTCCTAGGGATGGGAGGACCAAACAGCAGGGTCAGGATGGTGGAGGAGATGGAGGGGGAGAGGGGTTGTGTTTTGTTTGGCAAAGGGAAGACAAGAAGGGCAGAGCGGAGGGGTCCACTCCCTCATGCCTCGTGTTGGTAACTGTCTTTTATGTTTCATGCCTGCAATTATTTTCACACACACAGGCTGCTGCGTGTCTCTTGTATGCACACACACATTGCATGTGGCAAAGCCTCTTCACGTCCAGGTGGGACAGTTTGTGAATGGCTGTGGTTACTTTGGCACTGGCGCACAACCCCTGTGGTTTTGTGATCTCCTTCAGTGACAGACCTACGTGCTTGAGGGTAGGGTAATCACACTCAACATAACTGGATCAGTAAAAACAAAACAGAACAAGAGGCAATATCACTGTCGAGTACGCCACTCTTCTCCTCAATGTACAATCCTTAGCTGATGCCAAATGCTATCGCTAACAAGATATGAAAGTCATCCCTATAGATTTGGCAGGCTGAAACACACTTTATGGTAACACTTAAAATTGACTGGACAGAAACATTGCTACAATAAAAATAAAAAGAAGGTATTGCAGATTAATAACAGTCCTAGACACATATTTTCTGAAAGATTCCAGGAAACTGGGATTATTTCTTGGTCTACTACTTCTTGCTTTGTGTGAATTATTTTCGGCCACAAAGCGTCAATCTATATGCGCATTGAGGAGTGGGTATTTAGTGGCGTAGACATCAGAGCAGCACGAAATATAAATTATAATTGTCTTTATGAACTGAACTGTGTTTTTCATAAACAGATTCAAAAACACATTTGTGAATGAGTTACTATGAATCACTTTTAATTAAAAAGGTTCTTATCTGAAAAGATACCAGGAAAACAGCACTCACCCTGAGGGTTTGTGATCGGCTGAGACTGGTGTTGCTGAGTTTCTTTTGGAGAGGTCCAGCACAGTATCTAGAACACAGGGAAACAATAAGTAACAGTAATTGAGCTTGTGGGCCTCTTACTCAGGATTTCATGTCATCATTGGTCACATTCATCATATTGGTCATATCACATCATATCTCTATAACTGAGCATGAATCAGGAAATGGTGTAGTTGCTCCAAGCAAACAAAGGTATTTCTGTACCTAGCACTGGTTCCCTGGCCTCCTCTTTCTCACGGGTGACGGTGAGGTCCAGGGGGGCGTCCAGATCGGCTGTGGTGGGCTGAGGTGAAAGGTTGTCAGTGGTGAGGCCATTCATCGTCATGTGGACATGGCTCTTGGAGGCATATTCAATGGCAAACTTGTGGATCATCTTCTTCATTAGTTCCTGGGCCACCAATGGGATGTTGGAATCATAGCTATGGGGCACATCTGGGGAACAAAAAGGTTGATATGGCTGGTGATAACAAAACTGGGTGTAGAACAGTGGTGGGCTGCATTCTGGATCAAGAACTTTGCTTTTCCAATGCCAGGCAGTTGGTTCCCCTCATTTAACAACACTACTATTGGCTTGTGTTACTGTTACATGCACAATACCAAATGTTTGATAAATCAAGAGAATACTTTATCAAACTTACATTCACTTTGTTTAAACAGTGTGTACATGGAACCATCTCGATTGTCTATTTTCTAATATAAGAGAGTACTGCGTCAGTAGTGTCTCAGCAATTCCATTACCCCCCCCACAGGTTGAAATCCCACTTGGCTTCAAAACAGAAGCAAACATTGATCCCTGTTTGGGATCAGCCTAGTCTCACAAATCAGATGAGCTAAAATCTGTGTGAATGGGGTGTTTCTCTGTCTTTGGCTTAAATTATTATTACCAATAATACTACTACTAGGCAAAAGCTCGGGAAACTAGACTACACTCTTGCATTAGAAGGGTTAACGGCGCCTGTTGACATAAGCAACGGTGCCAAGGTGTGCACCGATTGCAAGACACTTCACCATAGTGGTGCCGCAGCTCATCTTATTGGAAGTCTTCGTTAAAATAGTCTTCTGAAACCTCCATCTCGCCATTCTCTCCGGACAAATCTGCATAACAAAACAGGAAACCCTGCGGAAACTCCAGTCCTTGCACTTGCTGGTTTCCGGTGCAGGCACTGTGTAGTCTCCCCCAGACGTTTGGCTCTACTTCTGGATCAGAGATTAGGATCAGCCCTATGTTAGAAAATATTCAACTCACCTTTCTTGTGGAACACAGCTTGGAGGAACCGGTGAGCTGATTGGTTGCTCTCTGAGACTGTTGGGGCCTGACAGGGCGAGTAATCCGATGGGGTGGAGAGGGGGGAGGCGGCTGCGGGGACGAGGTCCTGTAAAGGAACAGTTGTACCTTACTGAGCATTGTAAATCAACCGTATTCAATCTCAAAGGCTAAAACACGCACAGTGGAAAAATATGGATTTTCATTGAAATGGAAGGAAATAGCTGTGGACACCTATACATCTAGCTTCAAGACAAATGCTTAATGTTAGATGTCATTCTTACACTGAGCTTATCCAGGGGGAGGGTGCAGAATGAACAGTGAGAGCAGCTGGCTTCCACTGACCAGTCATCCACCTCTTCGGGTTCACAGTCTGAGGGATATATAGGACCAAGCACAAATATGTAAGGTAGTTACTCACTAATATCTCTCTCTCTCACACACACACACACACACACACACACCATCAAATATGTTGAGATCTCCAAGCAGCATCGGGCCATAGATTCCCTCCAGAATGCATTCAAACCCTGCGAAGAAAAATACATAAATGTTAATATTTCTGCAAATCATTACCAAAAAAACAACAACAATCCAATAAAATATTGAATCTCAGCATAAGATTATTACCTATTCCAATGCCAATTGTTTAAAAGGGCAGATTCGTTAGCGGGTATGTAGACATAACTCAAGTGACACACATAATGCGACGACGACAATTACTTTTTATTAAATTTACGAGTGTGAAATGTTTCATGTTTATATACTATCGATGTGTCAGACGTCTCCCTTAAGTTAGTACGGGACGTCGCCAGGCAAAACATAGAGAACTGTCATTAAGGTCAAGTGTATTGTTACACCGCTTACATGTCACTAAGAAATGAAAATAACCCAATGTCCGACAGTGCCAGCTACACCCAACAACAGAATATAACGTCCCCAGATGTAACATGATCAACCTGGCAACCGTTAACGGCAACCGCTGACGTTAAAAATCGGATACAACGACAACAACACAAGACCCGTTAACGTCCCCATCCCCTCCCCCAAATAACGCCAAGTTAGCTTTGTTGAGCCAACACCAACGGCATTAATAACCGGTAGTATGACGATGTCGTCGACTGCAAATGTATAGACATGGCCTCAGGAACATAGCTAAAAAAACAAAAAAAAAAGTAGCCGATGCCGCTATCGTGTGTGCGGGATAATACCTGCACCAAATCAGGCAAGTCTATGTGAATGACTTGGGGGTGGACAAAGAAAACGGGCCAACATAAGACAGCTAGCCAGTCGGTTAGCAAATACTAGCCTGCCAGTTTAGCTGTCTTAAACAGGCGACCTGCGCTCCCAGGCTACCAGCAGCGGCTAGCTAAAGCTGCTCGGTTAACAGCTTTGCAGCTAGCAAGCTAAGTGCCATCTGTCGAGTTATTGTTTAAACAGAAGCTCCATTGAGTTACTGCTTATTTTATTTCCATTTTAATCGACGCGACACTTACCCACGCAGTGTATCAGTTTATGCCGCCAGGAATCAAGTTCCCGCCTGAACCCTTTCCTTTCTGCCGTGCATTTTGAGCTACGGCACTGTGCAGCCGCCATTCTGTCAGTCCGCCGTCCCCCCTGCTTCCTCTGTTGTCTTGGAGCTCAACGTCACCAAGCGAGTTGGGAACCTACTGCAGCAATACTCGGCGCATCTCCTTCTTTTTCTCCTCCTCCTCCTCCTTGTTCTTCCTCTTCTTCTAAATATAAGGGCAGTGCACGTTTTGTCGTTATCACGACATAACCAACTTGTCGCGATAACGAATTATCTCAGGGTCACGGACGTTTCGGCTATGCGGTTGCAAGTTGCAACCTCGATAACATTCTCCGTAGTTGACCAACATTTATTTGAATGTTGTCTCTAACTGACGGACCCGGCGCGATTTCCAAGTGTGGTTTTGATACAAGTGAATGGGTTGATTAATAAACAGTTGTTCACGTTCTGCCATGATTTATCTCCACCACTGCGGCCAAGTGAGCCGCCGTTCGCGAACACGGCTCTCATGACCGCAGTTACTCAGATTAATCCCCGACCCTGTTCAAATTGCGTTCGAATAACGACTTAATTATCCCAGGATCACAACAAAACCAAGTTGGTTATGATGTTCATTATCACGACAAACGGGCACAAAAAGATTAGACTGGCAGTTCTCGGATTCCGTACAAAAATGTACGTCTATGTTTACATAAATATCACTTGTTCTATTTAATAAATAATAAACTGCCTGCTGGTGTTACACTACCTATCATCGGGCAGCAGGTGGCAGTTAAGCACCTACAAGGGTATCTTCTCGTGTGTCTCTGGCTGCTGTATGTCCCAATGCAACCACACGGAGGCAGCAGAGTGCCGTAGATTGGGTTTTGTTTTCTCATCCATGGGACTGTATAATTTCATACATGGGAGATCAGTGATTTAGATACCGCCACATGATCACAGGTGAAACCACTTCAGTGGACAAGCTTCAATGCAAATAATGAGGTAAGCAATGCTCTGGTCATCCCATCCCCTTCATATGAAATATGTAGCTTTGGGCCTCTGATATTTAATTCCCAGAGCTACAGGGTGGCTGCTGTCAGAATAGAGAGTATACTATGTTATCAAATGGAGAATGGAGGATAGAGAAAGAGATAAAAGTGCAAGAGCAGGAAAGAGTAGTAGAATACAGAAAGGAGCCTATGGGGCAAAATAGAGTTGAGAAATTGAAGGTTGAGCTTGAAAGAGACATTAAGTGTCAGCCGCCCAGCTGGGACTTGTTGTCACGGTGACTTAGAGCATGGTCACAGTGGAGATGGTGATGAAAGACATCTGCCTGATGAACAGCATTTTGGGCCAGAGCGTGACCAATAACCTACAGTCCACTCTGCCCCCGGGACAGAGGTGTTTATTTGCAGGGTTAACAGTGATGGGTGTATTGCATATGTGTGTGTGTTGGTGAGTACATGTGTGTGTGTCAGTGTGTGTGTGCGCATGTGCGCCTGCAGAACATATAGCAGCTGTAGAACATGTATGTATTACAAGTCATAGTGATCTTCCCGTAAGATCAAGTGAGAGTGACTCTAGGAAATTAACAGCAGGTCCCAAAGTGATGATCCATGTGTTGCTGCTGTGGAAGCCTTGAGCGACTTTTAGCACCTCCACCACCAGTGGAGCTCCTTACAGCACCTCCACCACCAGTGGAGCTCCTTACTACTGCACCATTCGGCCCTGTGCGTAGTTAAGAGCCATCTGGGCCCTGGGGGTGTGCAGTCACTCCTATGTATGCACGTATGTGTTTGTGTGTGTGTGTGTGTGTGTGTGTGTCGTTACATGTCGTGTGTTTGCATGCAAATTGGACATCGGAGAGTACATTTGTTTGTTTGTTGCACGCGCAAGAATATGTACAAAGGTGTACCTGGATCCACCTTGAAGTGCTTCTGGGAGTTGGAGTTGGCTCCCTTGATTTGTTCTCAATGTAAACTGCTTCACTTATAATCCAAACGCAACAGCCTCAAATAGACTGTGTCAACAAAGACGTTGTCAAGAACAGCAACCGGCTGGTGAAGTCCAGAGAAAACAGCACTCCCACTGAAAGAGGCAGTGTAAGGTAGGGATCTCGGCTGCCATTTGTTTTGATTGAGTGCTCTCTCGTCTTCCCTCCAACCAGGGAGTCTCCCCTGCTAGCTCCCTTAAGAGGGCAGTGTGGATTTAGCCAATGGTGATGTTCTCAGTCCAATAAATCCACAGGTGCAGTCTGTTGGGGCTTTAGGTTTTACTATAACGTGATTAGAACCAGCTCAGCATATACAATAAAAGGAACACCTCGCATGCTTCATATAAACAGGATTTAGCCGGCATTACTCGGGTTCATTGTTCGCAATAACGAGGTACCAATTAAAATGGACGCACTGGACACGATTTTCTTCGCCTTCCTGCCCCTGTGCCCTCCAACTGGCTGTGACGTTATTACACGTCTCTTTCTGTTTTCATCCTCGTTCAAAGCATTAAGCTAACTTTGCTGTATTGTAATTGGAAAGGAGTGTTTGTACATTTGTGTGAGTGTGGGTGCATATTGTTTCGGGGTGTGTGTGCGCATGTGTGCGTGAGTGTGCACACGTCAGTGGTTTGGGTAGAGTACCCATGCTTATTATTGCAGCCACTATGTGGCTTCGGGCTTTATTCCTTTTCTTGTTTAATTCCGTGCTAATTTTTATGTGGCATGTGGTGTGGTGTGTACAGGTCTGCGGGGACCAGGTTTTGTTAGATAGCTAGAGGACAAAAAAAAAGTGCTTTCCTCTTTCATACCTAAAAGCTTGGGCCCGCTGCCCGAGTCCTGTTAGTTATTTTTAAGGCAGTGATTTGCGACACTTGATGGATTGAGTATGCTATTTGCGCTAATGCTTGGTTCCAATGTGTTTAATCATTTGTTCATTGAATGAATCAAATTGAGTCTTTTATTGGGGTAAAACCACAGTCACTGCAGATTGGGGGGGGGGGCCCAGGGTCTCGTTGTGTAATTGGCAACCACCTCCCTTATAATCTCTGACATGGCACAGGCATCCGCCACACTTTAAGAGTGATCTTCAAATGGAATTTCCAAAAATCACTTATTTAAATCGCGCCAGAGCCTTGGCTTTGTTTTTAAGAAAACACATGGAGGGAAGAGGAATTTGAATGCAAGGAAAATAAATATGGAAATGATTACCAAGGTGTTTTCACCCTGTGTTATGTGTGATCATGTGTGTGTGTGTGTGTGTGTGTGTGTGTGCGTGTGTGCGTGTGCACGCGCGCGTGGTAGAGTCTAGGGTATAAGTGTTATGATTGGAGCAAGGCCACTCTGATTACCACAGTGAAGCACTTTCTCCTCCCTACAGAATCGGCTCCGAACCCCTAGCTCTGCTTCCCATGTCCAAACATAAAGCCACATTCACCATTGTGCAAGCAAACGCAATCTCCTAAGAAAACCCAACGTCAAATGAGAGATGGTGGTAACTGGATGAAATATTAAACGTGTATTTATTTGAGTACCTATTCGGTAGCCTTATCTTTCCCAGCATTGCATTCCTTTATGCAAGCTGTGTCTCACAGACATAAATCTGGGGTGCAGTGTTCCGCAATAGAGCAGCACCGGTCAGAATTAGTGCTATCCTGCTGTAGTGCTGTGGTGCGCTTATTCAGCTCTTTGCTAGTCATTACTGCCAGTTCAAGCGCTACACTTTATAGCCCACCTCCA
>OMKP01046587.1:0-12642 GCA_900302375.1 Bathygadus melanobranchus | reverse complement strand
ATATATATATATATATATATATATATATATATATATATATATATATATATATATATATATATATATATATATATACTGTATATATATATATATATATATATCGAGAGAGAGAGAGAGAGAGAGAGAGAGAGAGAGAGAGAGAGAGAGAGAGAGAGAGAACCTGCCCTCCAAGATATTTGGAGAGAGGAATAGGCTGGAAAACAGGTAATTCCATTTCATAAATACAGACTTTTCTAAAAACGTATGATCTCATTCCTGCACTACTACGGATCATTTTCCAGTTTAAAGGCTTTCCACACACCCTTTCCTTCTTGCTTGATGTTTTATACTCTCCTTCCATATCGGCCAATAAAGTGCGCATGCCATGCATACAACTTATAAAATATTAACAACAGAGACTTGTTGCTGTATAACCTCCCTCAGCCCAGGGAACCAATCCCCTGGTGGAACGTCAGTCACATGATATCATTTGGAAGGTTCGTTGGCAGGTCGGTTTGTTGTTATGGCTACCTTTTATTTGTTTCAGAAGTCCCATTTTCTTTCAAAGCGGGACTGCTTTGTAGTGTTAGTACATCAAACATCTGTAATTCTCAATGTATCATCTCATGTGTCTCTCACTAAACATAATATATGTGTGTGAAAAACAGACTTTTGGTCCAACAATGGTATTACCAGTTATGGTAACACCATGGTTCTGGTAACCATGTCAAACAACATTCTCACTTCATGTTCCATAATCTTTACAGGCCAGACCCGGACCACAGGAAAACCTAATTCCCCAAAATGGAGCCTAAATGTTAACAATGTACACGAATGGAAAGTGTGGTGAAGTAGCCGATTGTAATTCGCAGACTGGTAGAGTTTGGACAAATTGCCCGCTGCCATTTTGCGGCAATTATAGAGAAACACAAAGTCCATGATGTTATGTGTTGGAAGCAGAACGCGTCGAGAGCTAACATGGAACACAAGTCTCAACACGTGGTGTGACTACAGGTAAACTGAATACAGCGTATAGACACACACATTCACACACACTCACAAATGCCGTCGTTTAGCCGATGGAGTATCGACAAAAAGTAGAAACAGTTTTGTTTGTTTATGTTTGTTTTTACTACTTAGTCATTTAGCAGACGTTTTTATCCAAAGTGACTGTCGCTAAGGAGCTGGTAGGGGATTAGGGCGTCTTGCCCAAGGATGCCTACAGGTAGACTTGGGGTTCGAACCCAGGATCTGGGCTGAATCGGCTGGGAGTCAAACACCCTAACCACTAGACCAGCGGTTTTCAAACTTTTTGTGCCCAAGGCACACCTGCATTCATATCCGGGCGAAATAGCCTCTAGAACACGTGTTATCACTCTGTAAACGTTTATTTTTTATTTACTAATGCCAAATAAAATTTGACAAACAACTATATTACTCATATATTTCATCGTTTTCTTTTCAAGTCAATATTGCAATAATAATGTATGGTTGTCACAAAATCCCACAGCACAGCTGGACTTGCCTCATGGCACACCGTTTGGGAACCACTGCACTAGACTATTACATTGCAGATTAGTTACATCATAGAGACACAGAGGTAGTACACACACACACACACTCTGGACTTACTACAAAGGGTTCCAGGCCAGTTCCCCCTGCGTTCCCCACGAATATCCCCGAGCTGGGTTCAAAGGTCAGGGCCTGGGCGCTCCTGGAGAACGCCACGCGGTGATACTCCTCACAGTCCATGTAGAGACGCACCTAAGAAACACGCACACATATAAATACACGCATAAACATAAAAGTGAACATACACAGACACACACACACAGATACATAGACACATTTCGGCTACCGTGTGCATGAAAATTACACATTTCATGAGCTTTGTTGGGGCTAAGTCTGTGTTTTGATTTACTGTTCTATTCATGTAGGAGATGCTCTATCTAATCATTTGATCGACAGTAAATGGGAAGAACAAATGTCACAGAACAGATGAGAGTACCGTGTGCCAAACAGTCTGCAGCGATACATCGCCGAACCACTCGCGGCTTAACTCAGAGCAGGTCCCACTGTGATTCAAACCCAGAAACTGGACTCACTCACCCTACATCTATCATCCCCGGCTGGGAGAGGGTCATGAATTATCCGTTATCCCGGTCTCTACCGCAACACAATTTCCATTCTCTTACTTGCTGTGAGCCGTGTACGCTAGTTAACAGTCCCCGGAGCGAGTGCGAGTGTATGATTGGCTGGTCGGGTCATGATGTCAGCCTACCTCGGGGCCCTGCACGGTGAGGGTGAAACGGGCCCACCGGCCGGTCATGTCATTCATCTTGAAGGAGGCGGCCTCCTGGGTGCCGCCGGGGGTCCCGGGGTCGGTGTAGAACAGCACCACCCGCTGGGAGCCGTCCTCCACCGCAGACAGAGCTACGCCCAGGTGGACCACCTGGTGGGGATGGGGAGGTGGAGGACAGAGGGGACAGAGGGAGGATTTAAGCAAAGTGGCTATGATGATGATGATGATGATGATGATGATGACAATACGTCTCCTCACCTTCTGGTTAGCGTTGGTGACGGCGAACAGCACCCCACCGTGTGGCGTGGTGGGCTTGGCCATGACGGTGATGGCGAAGTCGCGGTGGAACGGGTCCGGGATGAAGGAGCGTGTGAGCCGGCCCACGTTGGCGCCCGGCCCGAAGCTGTAGGCCGGGTATCCCTCGAAGCCCGTCACGAAGGAGACGGCGGGGGGCAGGGGGACGCCGATCAGCTCCGTCAGGTCCAGGGCACCCTGGGAACCCCGCTCTGGAGGGAGAGAAGGGGGAGGAGACTGTTAGCAGGGGCGTGTCTCAGGAGGGGGCGGAACATGAATCTGACATAAATTATAAATAAATTACTAAAATATACACTTCCAACTTTTGGACTGAATTGAACGTTCGCTTCACGCCATTCGCTGACTGACTGTTGTACCATGGAAGTCACCGTGGTAACAATGCTACACTACCTGGCCCGAAAGAAGAGCTAGATGCCCCCCACCCCCCCACACACATCCTCACCTTCCCTCTCGAGAAGTTGCTGACACAATACACAAGAAATCCCCTAAAACACACACACACATACACACACACACACACACACACACACACACACACTGCCACTCGTCTGCATCTGGGCCATGTTAGAAGGATCCGGTGTGTGTGTGTGTGTGTGTGTGTGTCAGCATGGTGGCGTGGGGCAGGGAGGTATGGGACCTCCATCTGGAAGCCATTAGACTAACATACACACGCGCCACTCCACGGCAGCTCCTGTAAAACACAACCACCACGTGGCTCTAGGCTAGCCGCACACACACGCATGTGGCTAGCATGTGTGTGTGTGTGTGTGTGTGTGTGTGTGCGCGTGTGTGTGGTATAGTATTTTGAGAATTTGAGAGAGAGAGAGAGAGAGAGAGAGAGAGAGAGAGGAGAGAGAGAGAGTGTGTGTGTGTGTGTGTGTGTGTGTGGTACAGTATATTGAGAATTTGAGAGAGAGACAGAGAAAGGAGAGAGCGAGGATGTGTGTGTGTGTGAGTGTGTGTGTGTTGTACGGTATATAGAGAATTTAAGCGAGAGAGAAAGGAGGGAGGAGGATGTGTGTGTGTGTGTGTGTGCGCGCGTGTACGTGCATGGTACGTACACACATAAGAAAGAGAGGCAAAGAGAGCGGGAGTGCATAACGCCTGTTCCCGCCACGCTTCACCTTTTATACAAGAGTCTGTGGGCGCATGCGGTCGTTTGCATTGCTATCACATCTGCCCATAGGTGGACATAAGAGCCCATTGTGTGGTCACTCACCCATACAGACCGTAAGCAGCACTCAGCTACCGAGGACACATGGTCCAACACCGCAGAATCATTCAGGCGATCGCGTCAAATATAACTAACGCTGCGCTTATTCAGCACTTCTAAAGGCTTCTATTGTTTACTGATTGCCTGATGACGGATGACCATTCTCTGAATAGACTCTGAAAGGCGATACAATTACATTTTGTCTAACATAAGTGATTAGTGAATAAGTCCCAGGTTTATCTGGACACAAAGCAACTGTCCGCCACCATATGCACTCTGCTGGCTTGGCTCACAGTCTGCCCTTAAATACCTGGCTTTCAAATCATTATGACTCATGGATATAGCTATAACCATTATATCATTCTGTTCGGGGGGGGGAATCAGTTACACAATGCCAAAATCATATATTTCTCAATTCCATCATTCTGGCAGTAAACTCTACTAAAACCCAAAGGGTGATTCTTCATTATTTTTTAAATACTGTTTGACCCACTTGTTGATTACAGACACATGAGAGTCTGGATGGTCGGCCAGCGTTTGACACATCACAGTGAATTTGGTTCCGTCAGCTCCTCCCTTCTCCCAATAAGCAAGCCAAGCTGTTCTCTGCTCTGCTGCGACTGTAGACCAGCCTCTCCCCTCTCTCTCTCTCTCTCTCTCTCGCTCTCTCTCTCTCTCTCTCTCTCTTTCGCTCTCTCGCTCTCTCTCACTCTGGCTCTGGCTCTGGCTCTCGCTCGCTCTCTCTCTGTGACATCACAGCAGATGTTCTTCCTCCTACGGCAGTGGTGGTGACCCAACAGCTGGGATTGTCACCATGGAAACAGCTCTGCACTCCCTGGCCCTCGGTGTGAGTTCCCATGATGCAATAGGAGCATTAACACAGAGCAGAGGTGACAACGGCTCAGATTTTGGCAACAACAAAATGCAATTTTCCAAAAAGAGGGGAACTCCCCAAACATTGTAAAACATTGTAAAACACTAAATATGCGAACACACATAGTGTAGCGGTTAGGGTCTTTGACTCCCAGCTGAAAGATACTGGCTCGATCCCCAGTGTCCACAGCCTCCCTGTAGGCATCCTTGAGGAAGATGTACTAACAAATGGAACCTGTATTTAACAAATGACTGGCAGACCCAAATTCACAAAAGAGGCAGGTAACAACGATGTTGCGAAACACCTTTGTCAACTGTAGACTGTAAACACTGGCCTAATGTCCATGCATGGCTTGACCAATACTAGTTCAAATGACCTAATTAACTAAAGTAATGAACATCAAAATGACAAAAACCAAGCAGCACTCCGCAGCAGCTTGCTCGTGTTCAGTGAAACACACCCTTCGCTCCAGATCCAAATCCTACAAATCACACCAATGAACCAGTCACACCCTCGCGGACGAGCCAGCCTTCCAGCAGAATATAAAGACTGTATCGGGACTGACATGTTCACATCCACCTCACAGGATGTGGGGTGACGGTGTAATCAGTCCTGGCTGAGCCTCGACAGCACCTGCCCGGCAATAAACGGAGGAGAAGAGAGAGGCTGTAGACGGGTCTGTCGCGTCAGAGCGATCCAATGTCGACGTAATGGCTTCAGGGTGCTTCTAAAGGAAACCTAGGGTCACGTAATCAGCGCGTTCCCCTGCGGTCTTCTTGAAGGGAGGATAACGCTGGAATTAGCCACGTTAACCCCCTGTGTGGGGTGCACCCTTGAATTACACACAATCCACTTTGATGGACGTGACTTTTGGACGTGATTTGGGTGGTATACTATTCACCTGCACTCCACTGGAAAATATGTGTGTGTGTGTGTGTGTGGGGGGGGGGTGCTAGAGAGCATAGAGAGCAAGGTGCCCCAACCCCTACCTGTCCTTGAATGGCATGCACCTAATTTCACTGTTAAGTGAAATGTTAAATGACGACATGGTATGTCAAAAAAAGATGGTGGTTCCTCACACAGTGATAAAACGTGAGCCAAACACACATATGAACACCAGGGGATACGTGCATATACGTGTTACTGGACTTACGCTGTGAAGAAACATTTATGTTCAATATGAAACGTTGATTTCATCCCTAAAGTGCACACGGCAACACTATGGGAATGTAAATAGTATACACTCTTTGTGGATGAGGTCATCGTGGGACCACAGGGGGGAAAGGGAGGCAAGTATATCTGGTTAAGCTCTGAACAAAAGCCAACAGGAAGACAGTTCTAAAGCTATGGTAAGCTATGGTTTATGACAAAATGCCCGAGCAAGGAAGTTCAGAATGGCTCTCTCTCTCTCTCTCTCTCTGTCTCCAGGAGCTCTGGTCTTGGCTTGTGTGTGTTGAAGGTTAGAGATGGCTGTGTGTGTGTGTGTGTGTGTGTGCGTGTGCATGTGCGTGTGTGTGTGTGTGTGTGTGTGTGTGACTGAGCAACGTGGTGGGTGTCTGCGAGGCAGCTGTTAGTAACTAAAATGAAAGCATCATCATGAAATGTGAGAAAAGTCTCTGTGTTCATCTCTCTCTCCCTCTCTTTCTCTCATACATCAGTGTTGTAGTTCACAAGGATTTTTATCTACCACAGTTGCATTGTTGTTGTCCATCTTAATAGCAGATAATAATTATCCAGTCAGCTGCCATTCCATGTATTTAGAGTGTGTAAAATGTGTTTAAAATGTGTTTGTGCGTCGACTTGAGAGAGAGGGAGAGAGAGAGAGAGAGAGAGAGAGATGCATACGTCTACACAGCTGTGCGTACACACACACACACACACACACACACACTTGCCTCCACCAGAGATAACCGTGTGTGAGTAAACCATAAAGTTAAGTAGTTAGAGGAGAGCATCGAGACCTCCTTGTTACAAACCAGACCTCCTGTGGTGTTTTGGTTCCACCACATGGTCACCAACATGCTGCTTACACTGTAAATAGCACCCTCTCTCTCTATATCTCTCTCTGCCTTTTTCTATCTCTCTGTATGGAGTCACAGCAGATAGATACCCTTCAATACAATAAGGCCTTTCTAACTGACCTGACAAATGCCACACAAATGCCGTTTTCAGAAACCAATGCTTCACTATTACACAATAGCCCCTTTCACACATGCAGTCTATTCCATAAATGTTCTGGAACATAACATGGAGTGTTGGTGGTGTCCAGCATGGAGTCGTGTGTGAATGCGAACAGGGCTCGAAATCCCGGTAAATCTGTTCCGGTAATTTCCCACCTCAAGGCCTGGTATCATTCCCGGAACATTGCTGGGACGGCCGTGGTGTGAGTGAAAGCCGTAACATTGGCGGGAGAGGCACGTAAAGGGATGCTTTCATATGGAGCCAGCCAACCAATCACAATTTGAATACTTTGGGGTTCACCTGACGTCCAGTGCGTCGGCAACACCATCAGAGACAGACTTCCCCTACTCCCCAGCATTTCCTTTTCCATGGTGGCGCCCCCACTAGTCAGTTGCGGCCATAGAAAATAAAAAACATCGAACACGTAGCAATGTTTTTCCCTTCCATGGCAAGCTGTCACCCACAATAGCGCCTGTGTGATTTCTCTTTGGGTGAACAGCGCTAGTCCAGCCACGCGATCTCATCAAAACGTTGCTATGTTCAAACCGCCTCTTGGCTTCACGATAACGCAAAGTAGGGTTTAGACGACATTAAAGCTCTGCTGTAACCGAGCGGATCCGAAAGCCACTGACGTCCACGCAGCAAGCTCTCTCGCGCCGCCGTATCGGCCGCCGGTGTACATCGATCAGTAGTATAGAAGTCTATCGGGCTATAGTAGTGTAAGCATGTTGTTATCGGCCAAGAAACGGTCACGCATCCCCGTTTACAAGTGAGATACTGTCAGTCTGTGGGGAGGAGTGTCAGCTTGAACGACCAGAGTAAACCTCACCACCGGGACATTTTAAGAAATAACTTAACGTTTTATGCTCAACAATAAAGTGAAGTGCTCACAGGTTTGGGTTGGCCCAGAACCAAATGCAGACCAAACAGATCAGGCAGCGCTTCTAAAAGGCTGAGGCTGTACTTCTGTATTCTACTCTATACTCTATGATCTACTCTCTACTCTACTGTGCTCTTCTCTGTTCTATTTCTTACATCGACTTTACTATTCTATACTCTCATTCTATACTCTCATTGTACTTCTTCTAGGCCTTTAAACAAGTACGACATCGTCTTTCCTATTGGCTAGATGAGTCAGCAGGAAGCAGATGATTGGCAGGTTGGGGGTGATGTCAGCCACGTGCCGGGCCAGGCTAAAGGCCAGGTTATTTGTCTTGTCTCCTGAAAGGGGCCTCATCATATGTGTGTGTGCGTGTGTGTGTTACCAGGTGCTCGTGGCGACCTCCCAGTTAGCATAAGGCTGACTGTGAGCGGCGAGCTAACGGGAGTGCGTCAACACACTCACATGCCAAGTACAGCGCTAACTGCTAACACAACAGCTTTGGCCTGATCAAAGGCTAACGTGCCACAGCTCACGGTGTGCCCGGCTCACCTCTATGATGAATGGGCTTCATTCAGTGCAACCTTGTAAATAAACGTCTCCTGTACATGTCTGCTGGACGGCAATACGTCTGCAGACATACGCCGTGCTTAGATTATAGTGTTGTTATTGTTTACGAGGAAGAAAAGTGTTTGTTTTATAGAGTGACAGAACGGAACTGGAATCTGACCTGTGATTTTTATAGTCTACTGAAATATTAACATATCTAACGAAACTAAACGTAGTGAAAGACATCTAAACACTGCTGGTAAAACATGATTAATGTTACCGTTTAAATATTTTAAACAATACAAGTGCGCCACTATATTTACCTAGCAGTGTCACTAGAATAAATCTAGAACAAAATAAACAACCGATACATTATGCTGAAAGATAGTGCTGATATTGTCCGTTTGTGATAACATCCAGTTAAAAACGTCTGTGTTGTGTTTCCGTATTCACGGCTTATCTTCCTGTGGCCGGCGTGTTCGTGAATCAGTAAGAGCATAAAGACATCGCTGTGTTTGGTTGAGAGAATGGTACGTCGAACAGAAAGCTCTTTGTGGACGGTATGATTCTGCGGGTTGGGAAAAAGGATGGCATGTTGCAATTCCATTTCCTACATCTTGGGCCACACACACACACATACACATACACACACACACACACACACAAGGACAAAATGCATTCATGTGTTTGTCGAAAATGTGGCTACATTCATAACACTGCCTCAGGGGGAAGTTTTATGCTACTAAAAACAAAACTAAGCTTCCAATGGCTACTCTCTGGCTCTGGCCACTTGTTTTTTTAAACTTGGTCGTGCAGAATTCTCTGCAATTTGTATTGAACGCTTGTTCTCAGCCTCACCATAAGTCACTTTGGATGAGCGTGTGTGGTTGGTGGCTGGTTTAAGCAGCCTCACCTGGCCCGAGTCAGGATGATTAGAATTTGGGGCTGCACACCTTTATTGCATTGGCTAATCAATGCCCACAGATTAAACCAGCCATCACCACACACACAGTCAAGGTGGAGCGCTGCCATGTCAGCGGGGACCACCTGCTCTGCCTGTGAAACATCTCTACAATAAACCGGTTTAACAAACAATCTACCTGTGTCCTGGTCGTCGGAGGAGCCTCGGCAGCGCCACTTAGGTGGCTACATGAGTGTATAAATGTGCTGTGAATGTACAAATCATCGCTCGGTGCCTTGACAAGAAACAAACTTCATCATAACACCACACACAAGACACACACACACACAAACACAGTCAAAACATATTCTGCTGCCATTACTGCCAAAACCACGACCCTTGACCCCCTGCCGCTTGGCTGAGGCACTTCCACGTAACACACACACGTTGTCCACTTCCCACTATAAAGTCAGCAACACGGCTCTTAAACGCCATCCCAGGGACCTTCATGTCACGGGGGACAAAACCAGAGCATCAGTTCATAAAAACACACAGAGCTTTTTACAGGCTTTTAGGGTTCAAGTGGAGCAGAGAGCCAGAGAGCCAGAGAGAGAGAGAGAGAAAGAGAGAGATGGACCAGATGGCTTAATAGCAATCTGACAAGATTGCAGGAGAATACACTGCAGTCTGCAACGTCTGTCTCTCTCCATCTGTCCTCTCTCTCTGTCCCACTGTTTATCTCTGTGTCTCTCGCTCTCATCTTGTGTACTGCAAACCCATGTGTGTTCGAATGGACGCACAGTTGGATCGCTTCCCCTCTCTCCCTCTCTTTCTCTTTCTCACACGCATACACTTGAAAGCAGGATACGGCATCTCACTCTCTCTTTTTTATCTTCATATATATATTTTTTATCTTTGCATTTACCCATATCGGTGACTTTCAGGAGCCACACTACAATTTACACATTTGTTGTGTAAAATATGAATATCCATGATTCCATGCCTCGGAGGGGTCTTGTTAAATGACAGAAACGTGTTTCAAATTATCCACGATTATCCACAAGACTACACGAGAGCAGATGAGATGAATGAGGTTCCACAGTAACACTTAGTGACAGCAGGAGTTTGGCTCCGGCCTCAGGAATCCACAGTTTCCATCGGCTCC
The DNA here is from genome assembly GCA_900302375.1 of Bathygadus melanobranchus. NCBI lineage: Eukaryota > Metazoa > Chordata > Actinopteri > Gadiformes > Macrouridae > Bathygadus > Bathygadus melanobranchus. Next base: position 2,283 of record OMKP01046587.1, on the reverse strand, counting down.
TCTCTCTCTCTCTCTTGGAAGAGCAGAGTTGATTTTACTACTGTTCCGTCTGGCTCCGACAATGTTAGTGCTGCAGTGGTTCTCCCGCTGCTTAAGAGATCACAAACTGCAGCGCTAGGAAATATTGTGAGTGGCCAGGACTGCATTTCTTTGTCGTCTCTACCTGTGTGTATATATGTGTGCGTGTGTGTGTGTGTTTGGGATGAGAGATGGAGACAGACGGCAGAAGAACGACGGAATAGAGAGAAAGATTGAGAGGGCAGAAAGAAAGAAAGAGTGAGAGAGAGGAAAGGAAGGAAGGCCGACAACAACAGCGAGCAGCGCTTACAGTAAATACACACAACCGAACACCAAACCGCCAAACCACAATCCAAATCGCACCAGCTGGATTTCCCATGAAAATCAGACCCTCGGTGACCATTAGAGATTGGCTCCCCTCTCGCCTGCGTCTTTATAAAAACAGCTCAGCAGCGTAGACACGGGGGCCCCGGTGTGACTCAGCTAAACACGGAGACGCTCCCATCGCTGAATCGTTGAAACGTACGTCTCGTATTCAAATGTATTCGTTTATGGAAGGATTCACCGTTCACAGGCCTTGGCTTGGATTCGTCAAATGATGAGTTGATAGCGGCCTGTCATCCAGAGCGTTACACGTATCCTGAGCGGAAAATTCTAGATGCCTTCAAGTGCAATAGGTGCCAGGTGGACAGACGACTCGGTGCCAGGTACAGCAATCAACTGACAATCACCATGAAGCTACTACTTTTCCCATATGTGTGAATGAAGAACTGAAGTGCAATTCAAAATAAGAGCGCAACGAGAGGCATCTATTGCCCCCCACCCCACACACACACAGGAACTGTAGAAGAGAATAATTACTCAAAGGGGAATGAATAGGAAGGTTTTAAAGTTTCCCCCAAGGACAGTAACTCGGGGTAACAGCAGCAGACTCAGCAAACAGGAAACGATAGCCATCACTAGACAGGAAAAGGACACCATTTAAGACGTTAAATTTAGGACTGTGGTGAAATAAAATACATATACACAAACATATGCATACAATACATACATATATTATTGTGTCTCTATTGTTTTTGTTTCTCTGTGGGGATCACAAACTCAAACCACATGTTGAGGCTCACGAAAAATGCTTCCAGTTATTTAGTATCCAAAGCAAGCAGACAGTGTAATTATGTGAGAATAACATTGTGCCGTGAGGTTTCTGAGGAATAAAATAGGTCCACAGTAGACACCAAATTCAGTACAGGTGTCTTTCTGCTCGCACATTCTCCTCCGGTAACCAAAAATTAATTTCGTCTTTTTTTTACAAGTATAGTCTACTTACTTCATTAGCAACCACTGGACCATCACTCTGCTATGCATTACGCTAGGCTATGTTACGCTATACGGTATGCTATAAGATTCAATGGATTATGCTATAGGCTACTACACCAGACGACGCTATGCTAGGCCATGCCGCACTTCCCTACAGTAGGCTACACCTAATCTCAACATCCAGCAGCCCCACTATGTTATAGCAGAGCTTCTGGGGGGGAGACGGCACAGAGCCTGGGCCAGAAACCAGACACTGCAAGGGGCGGAGTTCCAGTTTGGTTGCGATATTACCGAAGAAAACCCATATGGATGAAACTTCCAAAAGGGGATTTCAAATATGTGTATTTCTGCAGTGGCCAGTCTACACGGTGTTACATTTACATTTTCCATTTAGAGCATTTGGCAGACGCTTTTATCCAAAGCGACTTACAAAAAAGTAACACATTTGTCGAAAGAGGGAGACAACAATATATCGCTGAAGGTAGAGTACAATTAGAACAGAACAAGTTACAAGCATTCCAGGTTGCCAGGTCAATAGAACAAGTTTACAAACTTACAGTTGCTAGGTGTTTACTGTACTGCTGGCCGAGTTTGTGTTCCCAGATTTGAGCTTGTCTGCCATCAGGCTGTCTGCCTTTAGATATGAATCTAAAGTCTGATTTGGCAGACTAGACTACACCCTACAACACTCTCAAGCAGAGGTTGATAGTGTTGTAATGTACAACCAAGCAGAGGTTGATAATGTACAACCACGTGTGAATTGGTGCACACACATTTACACACACACACACACACACACACACACATTCTTCCAGACGACTTCTGATGTATGGGCTGAGTGTGTGTGGGAGTTTGGAAGAAAGAGACAAAGAGAATGAAAGAAAGGAAAACGAGAGAGCGCACGAGAGAGTAATAGATAAACTCTCATGCACACAGATAACCACAGAC
>OMKP01046577.1:11453-28675 GCA_900302375.1 Bathygadus melanobranchus | reverse complement strand
CCCCCACCACCTTGAACTACTGGAACTTTGTCTGTGACTGCTCAGGAACCCTTCCGGGAACTGTTATCCCAACGCTGCCGGGATTAACTATTTCACGCGTGGACAACCGGTGAACAATTTTAGTTTTCCGTAGCTTTCGTTCAAAGTGAGTATCTTCGTTTTTTCCGTTGTTCTGCTTAAGTCGCTGTCTTCCACGCGACATTGGTGTACAAGGTCAAATTACTATGAAGCCATTTGCAAAGGCTAATGCCGTGCAAAGGCCTTGAGATCAAAGGAGCGATTGGTTTCTGTGTGTGTGTGTGTGTGTGTGTGTGTGTGTGTCATTGGGAACAGCTCTGTGTTGTTGTCGATGCAACGTCCATTATTCAATATGTGGTTCAAGAGGTCACGACATTGTTTGCCTAGCGTCGACGCAATGAACATTAAATCATGTGATCTTCAACATAGTGGGCGGGAACAACACATCGGATTGGTCCAATCTCACAGCGGGTTTTTTTTTTTTTTCAATTAAAACTAAATGCACTTTTAGTTAAATTTTTGTACACTAGTATTTAGAGCCCAGTGTGTTCACTCCATTCGTGTGTCCTCCTCGACCCTAGCTCTCCTCCAGAGGTTCTTGCTGGCTAATGATCACATGGTTAGATGGGAGCTGAGGTTCACACAAAGTCCTGCACGCGCTCAGTGTGAGCGCCATCTTGTGATGGCACTGCAATCATGGCACACCCATGCCGGTTATGCCGATGTATTTCACATGTCGTGTTGTGTAACTAGTAATGGCTTATTTTAAGTATCCAAGTCAGTGCTAGGTCGTATTGTTCATGTCAAGCTCAATTCTCCGTTGTAGTTAGTTGTCCGTTTGTTGTCTGTTTGTATTAAAACTTTGCCTTAAATCATGAACGTGTCCTTTATCCTATTTCACTACAATATTGATGGATTTGAGTCTCCTCTACACAACTACACATTTGTTTTACTGTTCAGGATGGATGTTGACAAAGGATTAATAGGTAAATCCTGGGTCAATTAGGTAACATAAATAATGATACTTTTGAACCTTGGTGTAGTGTTAAGACGACTTTCGGAGGCAGGAAGTCTACGCAACACAAAGTGTAATTGCACTAGAGAAAGTTGATCCATTGTGGATGAGTTCACGAATGGTATTCAGCAGCAACATTTTCAGATGACCATTGACCCCAGGGTTTCATCACTGTAACGGGCCTAATTTAACTGATGTACGACTGATGTACAAACACTTGTTCAAAAATCACTTAATTAATGATTGATCCAAAAGTCAATACACTTTGCTGCCGAAGTCAATATCCAAGGGTCATTTCTGTCGTTTTTGTCTGTAACCTTGAACAGGGATATTATTTCATTTCCAGACTGCTCCACTACGTTAACGATTGAGGATCCTGGGGTTTTCTGCTGTTTAGGAGCTCCTCGGGCTGGGTGTGTTTAGAAGGTAAAACATTCTCACTCTTCTCAATCTTACCAAATTTGTGAAAATGTGAGATTGTCTTTTTTTTTTTTTTTGTCCACATCGCCACGGTAGCACGAGACACGCTAGTGTCTAGTCGTCAGTGTTACAAGGTGTTACTGTTCGTCCAAAGAGAATGAGCAGCGACATATGAAAACCACTGCTGCCTGTATATTCATTTCTCACTATTAAGGAGGAGGCTCCCTACTCTGGAGTGCTGTTATTCATCTCGACTATGCAGACCGAACGGTTCCATGTTCTCCTTTTCATAGCCATAGGTAAAGAAGTGTTCATTCTGATGTAATATCACAATCATAATAACCATAGTCATAATAATAATCCTAATAATTATAATCATACTAACAATCATAGTAATAATCATAGTAATAATAACATCATTTTAGAATTATATGATTATTATTATCAATCCATTAACGGTCTCATTTCTGCTGTAGGTCTACTGAATTTCCCTTTGCCTGCAGGTAAGTAAGTTCAATATATTTGATCAATAACATTTACCATGCGCTACAGAAAAGAGCGGCGACCATGACCACCCCCCCCCCACCCCTACCAGATACGGAGAAGATGCGGCTGGTCGGCGGGACCGCCTGCTCCGGTCGGGTGGAGGTGTATCACAACGACATGTGGGGCACGGTGTGCGACGACGGCTGGACCATGGCGAACAACGAGGTGGTGTGCAACGCGCTGAACTGTGGCACGGCGGTGGAGGCCAAAGAGCGCGCCTTCTTCGGCCAGGGAAAGGACCGCATCTGGCTGGACGACGTCCGCTGCACCGGCCGAGAGGACTCGCTCCACCTGTGCGAGCACCGGGAGTTCGGCATGAACAACTGCGGTCACGGGGAAGACGTCGGTGTCATATGCACAGGTTCGGTGAACTGCGGAATGCCCTTAAACGTCAAGATTGTCAGTGTTGTAATAGTAATTAACCTTGATCCGTAATCGATATGTATATGTGTGTATATTTTGTCTAGCTTTCTCTTTCCTTTATTGACATTGAAGTAAGTCCTGTGTTTGTATTTTGTGGCTGCTGGTGTTCTAATAGCTATAAAACATAGCACAATTGGAACATGTGCATGTATGTACTCTGCACTTTACTGCATTTTTGCACTTCTGGTTAGATGCTAAACTGCATTTCGTTGTTTCAGTATTTGTACTCTGTGCAATGACAATAAAGTTGAATCTAATCTAATCTAATCTACTGCACACAGTAGGTGTCAGAAGTCATTCTAACTCTTACACGGTCACAGAAATGAAATTCACAGATCGGCGCCCTGTTGCTTCATGTTTAGTTGTTGTTGTTTTTTTCCAGAACACATCAGGCTGCTCAACGGGACAACTCGTTGTGAGGGTCAAGTTGAAGTCCAACAAGATGGTCAGTGGAGCAAAGTGTGTAAAAATGACTGGAGCCTGAAAGAGCACGAGGTGATGTGTCGAGAGCTGAACTGTGGGATCCCGCTCGTTGCAACGGAGTTCCCGAACTTTGGGGGGCAAAGTGCATCGATTGGAATCAATGTGAATTGCCTGGGGAACGAGACATCACTCCTGCAGTGCACACACAAAGGAGCGGACCAGATGTGTGATGCCGCCTCCCTCGTCTGTACATGTATGTTAACCCTTGCTTTCATTGTTATTGGTAATGCGTGTAGAATGCATGTGCCGTTTGGTGTATGCCTTTATCCAAAGCGCCTTACAATACTGCGAGTGCATACATTGTTAACAAATGTGTTACTTTTTTGTAAGTCGCTTTGGATAAAAGCGTCTGCCAAATGCTCTAAATGTAAATGTTAGCATGGGTACCTACGAACCCCTAAGCACTGCCATGCTCTTCCAGGCTGGTTGGTTTTAAAAACAACATCTCAAGACAAACAACACAAACATTAGAGATTGCAAAATGTCCACAATGTGAACGATGTGATCCTATTCATAGAGCAGACATTGTTTTTGGCATTTAACTCATTTTGTGAGTAACTGGGCCCTTTTTGAACCGGGACAGACAGTAAAATGATTCGGCTGTTCAACGGGACGACGCCTTGCTCTGGGCGAGTGGATATCTTGCATGAAGGCCAGTGGGGAACAGTCTGCGATGACAAATGGGGCCTCCAGGAGGCACAAGTCGTGTGCAACGAGATGCAATGTGGGACGGCCCTCGCAGTCAAATACCATGCCTACTTCGGCCAGGGGAGTGGCCAGATCCTGCTTGACGACCTCGGGTGCAACGGTCAGGAGAAGTCCCTGACAGAGTGCTCACATGCAGGCATTGGGAACAATGACTGTAGTCATATGGAAGATGCTGGCGTCATATGTGCAGGTGATTTTTATTCATGATTCAATCCCCAATTCAAGTGTTCACTCACTGATTAACTGGTGGTCTCACTTTGTTTTCACTAAATGTGTAAATGTTGGAAAAGTTCAGTTTGACACTCCACAAGAGTAAATGTTTGATGAGGGGCGACAGTAGCTCAGGGGGTAGAGCGGTTGTCTGGCAACCCGAAGGTCGCTGGTTCGATCCCTGGCTCCGCCTAGCTGTTTGTCAAGGTGTCCCTGAGCAAGACACCTAACCCTGACGAGCTGGTTGTTGACACCACCGTCGGTGTATGAATGGGTGAATGTGAGGCAAATGTAAAGTGCTTTGGATAACAGCGCTATATAAATGCAGTCCATTTACCATGATCGAGAAGCTACATAGAAGGATTTTCAGACTGGGGACAATTGACCAGATAGCTTTTTTTTTACTTGTACAGTACCAGAGATTTTCTTAAAATTGAGTTAGTACCTTTTAGAAAAAGGTGTAATCTCTGGAGCTTTGGTGAGTCAGAATCCTCCTACTATCCTGATTTGCATTTGTATAGGTCACAGCATTTTCAGCATTTTCATTTCCATGCCTTCCCTGGACTAGGGGCTGTCAAGCTCCTCAGGCTTGTAAAACCGCCACAAATGTAAACGCTGTGTCAATTCAGTTTTTTTGCGCTGCCTACAAATCCCCCCGAAACAGCCGTTAACTTGCACTTCCACGGCAATTAACAGCGGCCCGTACTGACGAAAACCCCACTCTTCTTTTCTGCCCTTTTCAGATACAGTCAAATTGGTGAACGGCACCCGACGTTGCAATGGTAGACTGGAAGTGCAGCATGAGGGCAACTGGGTGAAGATTTGTAGGAACAGAAACTGGGGCAGTAAGGAGGAAGCTCTGGTGTGTCACGAGTTGGACTGCGGCACGCCAGATCAAAATCCCGCGAGGCCAATCTTTGGACAGAGTACGACTCAGTCTGCTTACACGACCAGCTGTGTTGGCGCTGAGAGCTCCATCAGCGCCTGCCCGCGTCAGACGCACCCGGGGACCTGTGAGGACGTGTCTGTTTCATGCTCAGGTAAAAGATAGTGTGTTGATATGATCATGATTACGTTATGAAATGAAAACAGAAACCCGAAGTATTATCTTGAACATCCACTTCAATGAAGTTACACCAAAATGACATATTAACCTCCTCATCATTATCATGTTGTACGAACAGCGTCATCTCCATCACTTCATTGGTGAGCCGCAGCATTTGCATGGGGAAATTGCAGATACTGCAGTCTGCCTTGGTTTTGAGTCCAATTTTGTAGTTACTGACATTTTTACAACTTGTCTCATCTCAAAAACATATCCAGAAGTTAATTTTGCGGGTTTACTGTGATTTGCCTTTGTAGTCCAGTGTGTGTGTGTGTGTGTGTGTGTTTATATGCAGGTGAGGTAACTTTGTAAGTAAAATACAATCTGTTGAAGGAAATCCACAACTAATGGAACACGTGCACTGATCATGTATTTGTGTATCACTTGCAGGTCAAGTACAAGTTAAACTGGCCAATGGCACGGATCGATGCTCAGGGAGAGTGGAGGTCCAACACGACGGCCAATGGGGAACCGTTTGTGATGATCACTGGGACGCCACGGACGCATGGGTCGTGTGCAGAGAGATGAACTGTGGAACGCCCTTAAACGTCAAAGTCGGAGCCTTCTATGGCCAAGGCACGGGAAGTGTCTGGTTGGACGACTTGGAGTGTTCCGGCAATGAGACCTCCATTAAGGACTGTACACACACGGGCTACGGTGAGAGCAACTGTGGCCACTCAGAAGATGCTGGACTGCAGTGTTCAAGTAAGTGTCTACCTGTGGCCTGCTTCAAGTGGCATTCACTATTACTACTGGCATGGTGGCTCAGTGCGTAGCACTGTTGCCTCACAGCAAGAAGGTTGTGGGTTCAAGTCCTGCATGGTGCAACATGTCGGGGCTGGCTAGGGCTTCATCTTGCACGAGGACGCCAGGCTGGGACATCGGGGATCAAACCCAGATCCTTTCGGATGGAGTCGAACGCACTAACCACTACTCTGTGCTCCCCCCTCGATTTCATTCTCTATAACCGTCTATATAACAAATGTAAGTTCAGACAGTTGTGTGATTGTGATGCTGATCCTCCCATGCTGTGTTCTGCAGTGACCATCCGACTGCTCAATGGGAGCAATCCCTGCTCAGGTAAACTGGAGATCTTCCAGGGAGGACACTGGGCCCCAGTGTTTAACCCTAACTGGGGGTTCAATGAAGCTCTTGTCGTGTGCAGAGAGATGCAATGTGGAGAACCCGTGGTGACCTCGACGTCGCCCTATTTCGGAGAGGACAGCCAGGTGACAGGGTACACTGCCAGTTGTAACGGCAGAGAAAGCTCGATAAGTCAATGCTCCTTGAGAGGATATTCCAAGACCAGCAGGGATAATGCCGCAGAGGCAACAGTGGTTTGTTCAGGTGAGAACTCTTTAGGAAGTCTTGGAGGACAGGAAACTACGCCACGTCACATCACATTAGCCTTTCATACATGTATATCATATCACTTTGTCACAATCCAACAGGTAACCTCAGGTTAGTCAATGGATCTAATAAATGCACCGGAAGGGTTGAAGTGTTCCACAGTGGCCAATGGGGAACTGTATGCGATGACACCTGGAATATGCAGGCTGCCATGGTGGCATGTAAGAATCTCAAATGTGGTAAGGCCCAGAAGATCCCCAGCACTGACTTCTATGGCCGAGGCAGTGGAAACATGGTGATCGGAGAACTGAGTTGTACTGGACGCGAGCAAGCAATCGATCAATGCAGCCACACGTACATCGGTTCCTCGACTTGCAATACCACCACAGTTGCTGGAGTTCTTTGCTCAGGTAAGAGAACTCCTACTTATTATTGCATGCGTTATAATATCTCAAGAATAAATTCTACATCTATGAGACGAGATGTATGAGGCATCTATGAGACACCAATAGGCATAAACCCTGGTTTCTATTTAGAACTTTAGACAAGCTCACTAACCCCACACCTTCTGCTACCACTTCCAGCTGTAATGTTGACTGCAAAACCTTTATGAATGCGTAAACAATATCAACGATATCAGAACTAATATAACTTTTCAAACACTACTGTCAGAGGCCAAACTCTCCTGTCTCAATTTGCTCCCATTCCTTCTGAATAAACTGCTGGACATAGTGTCTCACATGCACCTGTCCCCCAGTCCCCTGGATTTAATTCCACCAAAGTTTCTCTTAGAAGTCCTACCTGTCACTGCCTGAATATTACTCTATGTCACTATGACATTGTTATGAATGAGTCCCTGGCCACTAGTTGCGTCCCTGACTACTTCAAGGCAGTGTCCAGCCCGTCCTGAAAAAAACCTGGCCTGGATCCATCCATTTTTAACAATGATCTGGAAAGAATTGATTCGACAAGTTTCAGTCTGGCTAAAGTCTATTGCAGAGAAACAGCACTGTGGCTAATGATCATTGTTGGGTAAAGTTACTTTTAAAAGTTTGTTACAAGATTACTGCCATTAAAAAGTCATTTGTTAGGTTACAGCATTACCTACTGAGAAAAGTAACTACTTTGTGTTACCAAAAATGAAAACCCCTTTGCGATTCCTTCCGCATGTCGGTTATATTGTCCAGAGGGCGTGTAGCCTGCTGTGCGTCTTCCTTTGAATGTATTAAATCTATCGTCATTGACAACAACAGCGTGTCATCTTAAGAAATAATACCTCCACGCCCTGTAGGCCTACTGGTTAACAAAACAGGCTGCCGAAGTCTACTATGGGACTACCTTGCCTACAGAGCTCACGCTGATGGCGAACCCACTGACAACAAAGCCTGTACGCAAAAGAGCAGTTTTTCTAGCTGCTTGTTACTATTGTAGGGTTAGGGTTAGGGTTAGTGGGATACACTTCCAAACGGTGATTTCAATGTTATAGCCATTGGGGACATTTTGAAATGTGAGACGTACCCAGTTTAATTGGATTTTGGCTAGGCTGCTGTTCAGGGCAGGGCGCCCGAGAAATACTGACCAAACGATAGCTCTATAGAGAGGAGTGCTGCTGCCCAACAGTTTCGCTTAGAAGCCCTGTCTCCTTGGTAGCGATACAGTGCCGGAACGCAGTACTTAACGGTGATCCAGATGAATACCAGTGATCGCATCTTTAGTTCCCCGCAGCATTATTAAGTAGTATAAAATAAGAGTATAAATAAGTAGGATATAAGAGTATAAAATGTATTCATAAGATCTGGGAAAAATGACTACAAAATGATTTTTGATTACAACAGTAACAGATTACTTGACATCGACCTGTATAGACAGGCCTTTTATTAATAATCTGATATCATATTTCTACTATTGTGAGTTTCTGTATAGCTTTTATATTGCCTGCATTTTTTACGTCCCTGTGTCTGTTTTTGTATTTTTGTACCTTTTTACATTGTCCATGTTTTTTCTTGTGTATGTACTGCTCTGCTATTGCTGTTCTGCACCCTTTGGAACACATTGTGAACAGTGCTATATATCAATAAAGAAATAGCTATATAAATACTCCCAAGAAAATGACAATCAAACTGAAACGCATGAAAAGACAATGTCAGTTGTACTTAATCGCATTGAATTTTTGGAAAAACAAAGTGTCCATCTTTTCATATTTCTTCCAACCTTCCCACCGCCACAGACGGTTTGCCCACACGCTTGGTCCATTCCACGGGTCACTGTTACGGGAGAGTGGAGGTCCAACACGCAGGCCAGTGGGGCAGCTTGTGTGGCAAAGACTGGTCCATGTCCGACGCTGAGGTGGTCTGTGACCTCATGGGATGCGGGAACGCTGCGAGCGTCTCTGGCATTGCAGAGTTTGACCAAGGCACTGGGCCCGTATGGGAAGCCAGCGATCTGTGTTTCAAGAGCCAGGCCTCACTCTTCAAATGCTCGGTCACTGGATTCAACGGCACCAGCTGTAGCCACGCACAGGATGCCGGCGTTGTCTGCGCAGGTACGGTGTTAGCTTGTTAGACAGCGTTTAAATATTACAGAAGCCCTGAAAGTCAATGTTAAAAAAGAAAAAATATATATACAGTATATGAAGCAAAACAAAACATTGGAATTTGTGTGAAAAGTCGTCATTCGGACGACTTTTCACAAAGTGGTTCTTCACAAAGTTGTTTGGACGACTTCAATTCATGGAGGAATTCACTATGGTGCAGCACAATTCCTTACGTGGCTGAAGTTAGTCTCCTTTAGGGCCTGTAAGATTGAAGAGAACATGGGCGGCAGTAGCTCAGGAGGTAGAGCGGTCGTCTGGCAACCGGAAGGTTGCTAGGCTCCCCCTAGCTAATTGTCGAGGTGTCCCTGAGCAAGACACCTAACCCCAACTGCTCCCGACGAGCTGGCTGTTGCCTTGCATGGTTGACACCGCCGTCGGAGTATGAATGGGTGAATGTGAGGCAAATGTAAAGCACTTTGGATAAAAGCGCTATATAAATATAATCAATTTACCATAACATGAGGCAGATTGAAGATGATTGAAGAGAACAAGAGGCAAGGTGAACATTTTTTGTGAGGCTTTTTTACAAGTTTATCTTATTCATATTTTATTATCGAATGAGATAAACTCATGTTAAAGCGACTTAACAGTCGTAACTTAGTATGTTGTTTAGACACAGAAGATAAACGTAGAAAAAAACTAAGGCTTTTATGAATGAATCACACTGATCCAGAAAGCACCGGTGGTTTATCAATCACTAATGATTCACCCTGCCTCATCTTGTGCCATTGTTTGCCCCAACAATGTTCAACGTAGACTTCAGAAGTTCCCTTCATGTATTATCCCTCCAGCTTTAGCCGGCCCGCGTATCTGTATTTAACGCAGTGCACGTTTTCTTTTCTTGCATCCAGACCCGATAAGGTTGGCCAAAGGCAGAAGCCAATGCTCTGGCCTGCTGGAGATTTTCCACAATGGAGAATGGGGAACAGTATGTGACGACGAATGGGAAATGAGTAACACAGACGTGGTGTGCCGGCAGCTAGGCTGTGGCCAAGGCCTTACTTTCTCTGAAAATACGGAGTTTGGAGTAGGAGGTGGCCCGATATGGCTGGACAATGTCGTTTGTAACGGCGAGGAGATGGCAATCAGTCAGTGTGCTCACCAGGAATTTGGAGAAAATAACTGCGGCCATCGCGAAGACGTGGCCATTGTGTGTCTAGGTAAGCAACACCGCTTGGGTTGAAAATTAATTCATTTGTATTCTATCGATCTTTATATCCCACATTCATACCGTTTTCTTTTTGAAGGAAATATACCAAAGCCACATATATCTCTGACCCCGGGTCCAGAAGTAAACCTCGGTGACAAAGTTGAAATAACGTGCTCTGTGTTATCCGACCACTTGGGAGGAATGTATGTGTTACAAAAGACACCAGGCCCCTTCAAAATGAATAGATACTCCGACAACGATGCCGTAATCTTCACTTTCCCCAAGGTAAACTTCACCCACGAAGGCTCGTATCACTGCACTTATCAAAAGAGATTCCAGTCCAGAACCATTGACATAGCGGGGGATTCCGCTGAGCTCAAAGTCACAGGTCAGCCTCATCGTTTCCCACAACGACGTCCTCGTCGTTGCTCCGGCGATGTTCCCATTGCTACGAGATGCCCGCAGTTTTGTGTGTGCTCACCCCGGGGTTCTGCTCCTTTTCTTCTCCACAGTGAAACTACAGCAGCCCATCATCTACCTGCCGTCGATGGGCACCATGTTGCTCCTCCCCAGTAGCAAAATAGAGGTCAAGGGAGGCAGCAGCTTCGCCATCGGTTGCTCCACTTTCTCCAGTTACGAAGGAGGCTCCTTCTACCTGCGCAGGTCCAACGTCACCGCCACAAAGCCCATGGCAACATTAAGCCACACCTTCATCCAAGTGGCTTCCTTTGATTTCCTTGATGTGTCCGAGCGAGACCAGGGCGATTACGCCTGTATCTACACCATCAATATCTCGGCAAAATTGTACCATTCGATGCCCTCGAGAACACTCCAAGTCATAGTGTTGGGTGAGTTATGTGCAATAGCCTGGCCAATAGCCTTAGTGCATAGAATAGACCCTTTTCCCCAGAGGTGTTGTCGTTGGACAAACACAGGTGTCGCTCATAGCACTAATTATGGGTCTGCTATATTTATGTACCAGGGCACGAAAGTACAAAAGTGCTATATAAATGCAATCCATTCACCTCTTGGTTAACCCTTGAAAAATGTCTCCCACAGGATCTGCCGTCTCTTCGACCATGACAGGAAGTATAGTTGGTCTCTCGCTAGTCCTGATAATGTCAGTCATTGTGTTTCTACTCTGGAGAAGAAGAAGACCGGCATCACGTTCGTGACACACACACACACACACACTAATCTGTACTTTTATTATAGATATTATATCTATATATTCTAGATATGTTGCTGGATCTGTAAGAGCATAATTGGCGAACACAAACTCTGCTGTAGAGGTTTCTTATCAACTTTCTTAACGTGTAGACCGGCCGCTCTAGGAATACACTTTTTAAAATCCTCTTCTGAAAGTTTCATCCACTCGCACAAGTGAGTCTCTCTTCAGTAGAATCTCTCCGTAATGAAACGGGAAACAAGGCGTAACTCTGTCCCTTTTTGGTTGGTTTTTGGTTTCTGGCCCAAGCGCTGATGTCTCCCCCCCCCAGAGGTCCGGCTATAGGACTGCTGGATCCAAGACTATGCATTAGTTAACTGTAGATAAAAGTCAGGCTGATATAGCTTCTATATTATAGAGCTAGCTTTAATGCCAAACAAGGGTGGCTGCTTTTCTTCCACCCAAAGAAACACTATGTTTGTACTATGTTACAAATGTATTTAGTCATTATCCTTGTACTGTATAGTTTTAGGACCTTTTATACAACTTGTTGCCCTCAAATGTGTTACTGTATCGTGATGTGTGATCGTACTGCTGCAAAACTGCAATCTCCCCTCGGGGACAATAAAGAGCCATCTTATCTTACCTTATCTTATCTTATGTTATTGTAGGCGCCATGGTTCAGTTCACCAGCAGAGTCGGGGAAGTGATGAAAGAAGACGCCGCGGAGAAAAGAGATGGACCACCAAGCGGAAGGTAAAGAAACAAAAAACGATGGAGTCCAAGACGAAGCAGATCAGAAGTATTCGTCAAGAGTCAAAGTCCTTTATGAGGGAAGGTCATGTGATGCGTTTGCAATACTTCATATTTTAATATAGGGGCAGGATATTCTAGTGGTTAGGGTGTTTCTGGGTTCCAACCCCAGATCTTCCTAGTCCCTCAGCAAGATGCCCTAATGACACGCATCTAAACCAAGTCACCGTAAGTCGCTTTGCAAAATGACTAAACTAAAAGTAAATAAAAGATATGCGTTATTGTGCTCCTCAGAGACTACAACACACTGGCAAATGAGTATGGCAACGACTCCAGCCCTGAAGATAAGGGCGCAGACGAGTCCCAAAACTCTCCTGAGAGAAGCGCCACCGAAGACCTGACCGGGCGAGTGTGTTATGAGCTTGAACCGCTCATTCATGAATGAAAACAAACGGACAGTTGGCTCACGTGCTGTGATGTTATGTAATCATTCACACGTCGTCACGGCCCCCCCGGGGAATGGAATCAAAGAATCGAACGAAATTGTCCATCGAGAGAGATTACCGTTGGGATTGTTGGTCAAGTCCTTCGACAAATGTGTTACTTTTTTGTAAGCCGCTTTGGATAAAAGCGTCTGCCAAACGCTCTAAATGTAAATGTAAATGTTTAGAGCATGGACTGGCCTCTCACCTGGCGGCCATTTTAGCAGGGTAGCGGAACTGAATGGGGCATTCCACATTCCGCTCCATCGCCCTGCTAGCATTTAGAACCCTGATGGAACCAAAATGGTTGCCAGGCGAATAAGGCCCAGTGTCAATGATTGAGATGATGAATGTATGATAAAATGGTGATACTAATGAACGCGGTTTGATTTACTGTGTTCTTTAATGGGATGATTTAAAGCAATGCCAATACAACGTAGTAAGAAAGAATTAGCTCGCTGTGCTTTTGAGGTCTTTGTATTGGATTCAATATCCTAAAGGGCGAATGCCTTTAGCATTGTTGCCACTTTTAGACCTAAATTACCACCTTTGTATTTTAGTTTTACTCGACCGCTGATAATGTTAGATAACCAAGTAAACCAACCAAGTAAAATGATCTGTGCCAACGTGGATTTCCTCATAGCGATGTACTTTTGAATAAAGTAGTTAATGATATTTTAACATGTTTTATTACTTTGGAATGAAGAATGTAATGAATATAACGAATGTCAAAACAGTGACTCGAGTATTCAACACCCAGCTACAACGCTGGGGT
The DNA here is from genome assembly GCA_900302375.1 of Bathygadus melanobranchus. Classification (NCBI taxonomy): domain Eukaryota; kingdom Metazoa; phylum Chordata; class Actinopteri; order Gadiformes; family Macrouridae; genus Bathygadus; species Bathygadus melanobranchus. The sequence goes on along the minus strand of OMKP01046577.1, from coordinate 15,476 downwards.
TTGATGCAAGATGCTCTGCATGTACTGGATAACCTGCTCCTTAATCAGCAATGCACCGTTAAGGCATTTTAAATAATTGTCTTGTAATTGTAATTATAAATCACTTGATAATGTGTAACATTTGTTCTGCTGATGTACTCTAGATCAGTGTTTCACAAAGACTGGGTCGCGACCCACAGGATCGTTGTTGGGTCGCCAAATTCATCTGCAAAATCTTTTTTTTTTCATCTGCAGTACATATTCTGTCCACACGGGGGTGTTGCCGTTTCTACTCATAGGCACTCAGGATCTCAGCGACCCTCACATTCAGCCACAATCTCGTGTTTTTTTTGTACTAAATGTGCTGCTCTGATAATTATTCTAAGAATAATCTATTATAAAAGACTGCAGACTAACTATACTAGACTTCTGTTTGTTGTACCAATGATATGAAACAACTGGGAGCCTAAATGCATTCATTTGATCTAATTATATATTTGATCTAATTATATATATATAAATAAAGGTTATATTAAACATTTGTAGGCCTTCATTGTTTTACTGATGAAAAACTAAGAGCCTATTGACTCACCCAAATGCATTTGTCAATAATGAGCGCAAAACATTAAGTTATCAAAGAATTGTCTCTTTGAAATACGTGGTTCATCATTTCAATAGGTCTTCAATACAATAGGCCTTGTATATGTATGTGAGTGACAGGGAAATGGCAGTGATAAGGGTTCAGAAAGTTAGTTTACGTGCAAATACACACCGTCAATACAAAAAGACTAGCCACCCTTTATATCAGGGAGTGTACAATGGCTGAGTGTTAATCCTTATTGGTAAAGTGTTGCTCAAGAGACAAAGGGTGTGACGGAGACAACGTTGAATCATAAGCCGTGGATACATTTGCTCAACCTTTTCCACGGGTCTGTTGCTTTAAGGGGCAAATCCAGACACCCTAACGAAGCCAAATGAACGTTGTAGTTGCTTTTTTTTTTTAGGAGTTAGCAGTAGCATAAGGAAAGAAACGCGCTATGCTGCAAACATGACTAATACTACAGCGAATACATCGGATCTACTGACAGCATACAGCCGAGGACAAATCCAGCCTCAATGATAACCAGGAGGAGTCAACCAATCAGAAATAAAGAAATAATACCATTTAAGAACTGAGATATATACACAGTATATATGTGCCTGACCTCTCCACAGAAGTGAAGCGTAAACAGTGAGGGAGACAGACAGAGAGAGTTAGTTAAATAAATACAGGAAGGAGGAAGTGTGGGTGGGGCATACAGACTCTACACAGACATTCCTCTGGGTGTGTTCAGCAGACAGGTAAGTCATGCCGCGACCTGCTCACCTGTTTCGCTGCCGCTGCAAGTCGTCCCACACTTCAGTCTGCATAGTTACCCTTCCCGTCACACTGCTCTGAACTGAAGGGTTCCTGCTCGTCACTTGCGGGGATCATGTCACAAATCAAAGTGTATTACGCCAGCGTGAGCAGCTCTACCATGGTACCGTATGTGTTTTGTTTCACTTTGGTTGTCTTGGGTTTGGGGAGCTCTCCTCGTATCTACAGCCTCGATTGACCACACTGCACTCTTTCTTTTTACTGTTCACTCTCGTACACGGCAGCCGAGTGAGACGCTCTCACTCAGTTGCCATGTCGACAACAACAACAAAAAAATCACCTGGCTCTGCATTTGCCTTTCCAGCTGAAGAAACAGCAGCAAAGGATAGTGATGGTTCTGGAAGGCAAGAAGATACCCCACGTTCTGTTGGACATCACCTCTAACTCTGAGTACAAGGATGAGATGAGGAGGATGGCTGGTGACGCCTCTATGCCCCCCCAGATATGCAACGGTGACCAGTACTGCGGGGTGAGTCCCAAAACCACACCAATCCTCAGTATTTTTATCACATAAAACAGTTTGTCACCTTCATCGTATTCTACTCTGTACTGAGGGGGAGCTACGGTGTGTGTGTGCGTGTGTGTGAGGAAGGAATAAGGACTAGATGAATATTTACTTACTTAAACACACCCACAGCCACGCAGAGTTAAATATAAACACGTGGGCAGTTGAACAGATAGTCCCACATAAGCTAGGGCATACAGGAACCAGTTTTGTTCAGAAATGTCTTTAGGGCAAATTATACTTCAGTGTCGAATAACGCGTTGGTGTGCTGTGGGTCACCTGCATAGCAGACTGAGGCCACATATGTGCAGAACTGAATTAGTGACCGAATTAGTGGGCGACGCCCGACTCACAGATGCAGACGCCGGTGTAGAGACTGGAGTAGTTTGTGGTAGCTTAGTGTATCTGGTCTTTCAACTTGTTCTTTTTTACATACACACATTAACTCTGTATTTCCTTCTTTCTCCAGGACTATGTGGGGTTTGACAGTGCTCTAGAGGATGAAAGTTTGACAGAGTTCCTTAAACTCTGACGACGACAATAGCATAGCATTTGTGCTTAAATAAACAAATTGTATAATTTTCCATGCTTCGAGAATTATTATTGATGTGTTAACATTGCAGCACACGCACACGCACACACACGCGCACACGCACACACACACACACACACACACACACACACACACACACAAAGACAGAAATATGCTTCTATGTCACTGTAGCATGCTGCTCTATCATTACATCAGAATGTCAGGGATGTGGACACGTTGACAAGTCGAGCTGTCAAAATGTTCCTTCCAAATGTGATTTGACAGACATTTGTGTTTTTCATATTGGAGTGGCATGTACCAGTCATGTGCCCGTTCGAAAAACAGCCTTCGGTATAACTTTACATTTACATTTACATTTAGGGCATTTGGCAGACGCCACTGCACTTCCTTGGACATTTTGAAGCCAGGTAGAAATTTGGACGCTGATTAAAAGCACATATGTTGGGTGCCATGTTAGCCAGAGCGGGCTACAGTAAAGTTGTACAACGATAAGGACTCTCAGTTAGAACCTGTGTGTTACGTGACGAATCTCTAAGGTCGCGCGTTGCCAATATTTGCTCCATGCTTTGTTCACAGACAATGCATGTAAGGACTGATGTCAAAGATTAATGTAGCGCCACTGTGTCATCATGTGTTCCCTTTGTCCCATTCAAGGTGATTATCTGATCGTCTGCTCTGAAACTTTCAAATACTTGAGTTAGTGTACTTTGTGTGTACTTTGAATTTATTTCTTTCCATTGCCAATATGCTCCAAGGGTTGTCCGCATTCTCACCTTAACAAGCTGTGTTGGCGGTTGTGGCTCTGTGTAAACACTGGGAGTGCTGGGAGCTGGTCTGGTGTTGTAACTGGCTGCCTGCCCCTAGTACGTCTCAAACGTGCTGATGTCCAGAGGCGGACAGTTGGCTCTCCTTCTGGTTACATTATCAACAGAGACAGGGACAATTAGGTTGACGCTCTGTTATTCAGACGCTTTTATTGAGAAGGATTCTTTTGGATCATTAAACTTCATGTGAACTCGTCTGGCTACAAGGGCAAGAAAGAGAGTCATGAATCTTCAAATTGCCCTCAACGGACAAAATAAAAACAAAAGTGTGCAATCGGTCATGTATTTCTAGATTGTCTGGGAGTGTGTGTGTATGTGTGAGTATGTGTGTGTGTGTGTGTGTGTGTTCCAGACCGATTTGCTGGGGTTCACACGCACACGCTCAGTTGTGTTGTGAGGACCCGAAGACAGCTAGAGTACACAAACACTGGTATACCCATCCAGAGCTACACCCAAAGGAAATCTCATGTTCCTGCCAGCCTACAAGAGTAAACACACATCTGTAAACACCAAGACCTGGCACACACACACACACACACACACTGCATTATTTATACTTGCATACAAACCTCTTTCACACACACACACACACATGCACACACACACACACACACACACATGCTCACACACACACATACTGTACACACACACACACATGCCTTTGGCGTGTATATTTGCTTGCTTTCTTTCTTTACTTGACAACGCTGTTTGCCATCTACCTTGTCTTTAAGTAGCAGAATTCTTC
>OMKP01046577.1:0-11433 GCA_900302375.1 Bathygadus melanobranchus | reverse complement strand
GCTAGAGTACACAAACACTGGTATACCCATCCAGAGCTACACCCAAAGGAAATCTCATGTTCCTGCCAGCCTACAAGAGTAAACACACATCTGTAAACACCAAGACCTGGCACACACACACACACACACACACTGCATTATTTATACTTGCATACAAACCTCTTTCACACACACACACACACACACGCACTAAGCGGACATGAGTAGGGATGTGTTTATAAAACGAGCACATGCACATGCATGTTAATAAACACATGTAGTCGGGGTCCAGATCCCCAGGATTTCAGGCAGCACATTTGGACCACTGGCTTGTTTTCCCAGCAAACACTTTAATTAACATGCAAATACTAAATGACTGAATTCTTCAAATCTAATGGATATGGTGAACCTCCAACATAGTTTCCGGCAGATAATCTGACAAAACTCTCATTTCTTTTAATGTCATTTTAATTGTCTCTCTCTCTCTCTCTCCATCTTCTTCTTTTCCCCTTCATCTCTCCTCCCCCCCCTCATCTAACCATCTGTGTGTTATTTATCTGTGAGGGTGAAACCCCAATGTGTTGGACATCTGGCTGGCTTCGTCATGCTCAACAATCAGCACTTCACTTAGAAAGCACGCAGACTTATTAAATACCTCATCCCTACCGTACCGCATATTGATATGGGCTCTGAATAGAAACACAGATTTAGATGAGGATATACTGGCGGCGGTAGATATATAGACTTCCAGGAGGGGTGGAGTTTCAAGGTTTATAAAAAAAGCCCTCGATTGTATTTTTAGGTCAGGTGTCTTAATTTACTGGTCAGCACAACCAACCAATCAGTGCAATCAGCGGGTCCAGTGAGTGGAGCCAAAAACCTGGAACTGAGCTGAGTCCCAATCACTATATGGAGCACAAATCAGCAATACTTTTTTTTTTAATTGTCTTCTTCCTGTATTTACACGTTCTGTAACATGGGAACACCCTGGGCCATTCGTGTCCTTATTCTGCCCTAATGTTCTCTTCTGCATGTATAGCGACCACTATACACTTATAGTGTACTGAAAACATGCTGATGGCAACCTATAGCAGTTTAGAGTATAGGGAGATGAGTGTTTGGCCTTGCCTAAGCCCATGTGGATTACATTTGTAGCCCGGACCCTTGGGCTCTTAATCAGTGTTTTTTTTTCATGTGTTTTAATCCTCTGGTCAAAGTGTCCACTCTGCCGTTGTGATTACATGGATAGAGAAGGCTGGAAAGACCGTGTTCAAGTTGGTGGCCCGAACGAGGCAGTTGTTTAAAGCAATAGTTTGGTAGTTTGCTACCAATAGTTTGGTTTGTGAGCTAGCACGGATGCTACACCATATGGTGAGGCACCACGAAAAAGGATAATCTCTTTCTCGGGGTCATAATGGACTAAGACCTCAGCACACTGCAACATCCTCTTGGACTGCATTTAATGCTGAAACTACCTTTAAATATACCATTTTCCACTGAGAATAAAACAAATGTCAGCCATTTTGTCATCGCCTGGTTATATGCCCATTTTAACCACAAACATGTCCATTTCAGGCTCGAGTGAGGCTACAGTGTGACACTGACAAGCCAAAGTGGACCAACATGTATTACAGGCTTCAGCGAGATAGCCTACCGGATTGTCCTGCAAGATGCCCAACATTATCTGCATCTACTGGATGACACGCTCCTTAACCAGCAATGTAGGCTACCATTTAGCCATTTTAAATAAAAAAAACATCTAATTCATTATTATTGTTTTCATCCTTCGTGTGTCCAGATTTTTTTTGGCTGGGTCGGCGGCCCCCGGAGCCATGACCCCACCCCTACCACTATATAAACACTAGAGCCCGTTAGCATCGATGGTTCTTCCGGAACCCAGTATTATACGGGCCCCGGAGATAGATTATTAAAGCTCCGACATTACTGGTTCTTTTATCGGTACATTTTTGGCGATTTGGTGTAATTTATTATCACACGCAGCCTCTCCTCTACTGCTTCGATGCCGAGAGTCCCGACAGAGGGGAGCAGAGGAGAGGAGCTCCTCCAATACGTTCCTGCAAAAGCAATAAAACTTTTGCGAGTATAAGCACTTAGATCTGAGCCTGTCAGTGGCAAAGGAAACATTATTAGAGACGTACATGGGCATTATTGCCTCAAAGGATCACAATGCAGACGTTTTGCGACTGACGGCTGAAGCGTTCTCGCTCAATAACGGACTAACGTCATGAATTTGTGTCTGCATTAGTCATTTGGATCCTCAATGATGGGAAATGGGGTTTAGGTTGAAAAATGTATCCTGTAAAGTGTGCACTCGGTAAATAGCAACATTCCAACTGAGCGTTCCACAGTTCAAGCACTGAAGCAGCTGATAATATAATTGCACCAGCAGAGCATCACAGGTAGCCTAATAATCACAGTCTCCACAATCCCTTTAATGCATTGTCGCCCCGGTGGAGGGTCGGCCCTACTGGTTGACGTTGATGCCAGTCGATGAAATCTAAAAATGTCCCTCCATTTGAACAAAGCTCTCGCACAAATAGGTAAAAGTTTCACTCTTCAAAAGGCTCCATCTCCGGTCCACTCGATGCTATACCTTAGATTTGTGCTCAGATTAGTCTTCTTATGCTCTACAACATTGCAAATCCACCTGATTAGCATTTCCAGTTCAGTTCAACACTAAACTAGCACTGAAGAACTCAGAACTCAGAAGAACAGATCTGCTATTGGTCGCGCTACAGCACCGACGCCGCTAATTTGCATAAACTTGCATACACTTTTTCAACTCTCCAAATCGCTCTGGATAAATAATGTCAAGATAAATCCTATGACCACCAGAGGCCATTGGAGGGATACACATTTCCTGCCATTTCTTTAACTTCGGGAAAAGGGTGTGGAAACATAGAAACTTCCTTCCTATCCATGGTATTAATTATCCTCCCTTTGCAGCCCTTCCTTCTGGTGACACAAAAAGCACAAACTTAACACTTTCAAACATTCCGTTATTGTAAATTCTTGCTTAGATTCCTTACTTGGAGAGAGCATTTCAGTCACGTCTGTCCTTGTATCTCGCCTGCCTCTCTCTATATTCTATATTTATGTGGGTTCTCGTCAAGCCCGTTGCCGTGATTGGTAATAAGGGCTCAGCTGGGTCATTGACTATTGACCCCAGCTGACAATTGTTTGGCTCCCTCTAGTGGCGATAGCAATGTCTCGGCCACAGGAAATATTAGATCTGTCTGATATCAAGTTATGTGTGGTCAGTTGATTTGAGACAGGGGTTATGGGAAATTCTTCTGACGAAGGAAACCTATTTCTCCGATTTATCTATTTGCTTACAATTATTTTGATGATCAATGTATTTTAGTTCCAATTATTGCATTATGTTTTGCTGCCACTGAAAACATCTACCCTGATAATGATATTTAAATGCAAAACACAGTATATTTTCAATGTCCGCAAATTATTAGCATTCTGTTTAGCAAGCACTGCTTTACGCTCAGGCCTTTCAGAATCCTCATCCAAAAAGAGAGGCCTGTTTGTTCCTGAATTAGTGAGACAGTGGCAGTGTATCAGATGTAATTGTCGTTCTGTCTTCCAAGTGAAACCAGACATGTTCATTTGAAGTGCTTCTCGCTTCTGTTAGGATTTACCTTGATAATGTGTTGGTGGTGGTGGTAGTAAGGAGACTATACAAAAGACAAACGGGATGAGATTGTCACTACTACTAGACTCCAGCCTAGAAAAATGAACTAATACAATTACCTCATAACATGAGGGTAGGATAACGTGGGGACGTAGATTGTTCGACTCCCGACCAAAAGGTACTCGGTTCGACGCCCAAGGTCCACAGTCTACCTGTGAGCATCCTTGAGCAGCGTTCCCTAGCACCCTACCTCACCTAAACGTCATGCATCTGAAGTTTGAAGTTACGTTACTAACGAACGTTATTCATGAGTAATTCGGTCAGAATCAATAACAACACCGCGATGAGCAGGCGACGAATGCAAAGTCTTTATATATATATTTATATATATATATATATATATATATATTTATATATCTCTTCAACGTAACTGCGCAACAACATATTCACAGAACACACACTGGAAGTATACAACAGAATCAACAGACAACGTGACACGGTGGCGGTGAGGAACATGGCTTCCCGAGGCACCTTCCCTTCGTCGGGACCTCTTGGCGCTCAGTTCCCGCGGTGCACCAGCTCTTCTCTGTGTATCGTCATTTCAAAGCTTCAGCAAACTTAGAAAAAAAAAACAACGACAAAAAAAGGAAATAAATACTGTACAAGACCATATATGTAATACTATGTTTTTGATATTTTTGTTATTTTCTTTTTAGAGATCACCGAAATAAAGGTTCATGCTTGACAGAACACCTTGAGAAGCATTTTCAGGACAGGCGAGATTTCTCCTTCGCAACAACGCAGTTGAAGCAAATGCCAAATATGAGTGTGTGTATATATATATACGTATATATATATATGTATATATATATATACGTATATATATATGTATATTTGATATAAAGTGCCTTCCTTCATCATCGGTGATACAACAGCATGAATGCTTACATACATCTGGAAAATTCCTGAAATAGTTTGGGTGAGACAGCCCTTAGAACTAGAGTGGATAGAAGGGCTCCCATCATGGTATTACGTTGCTTGTCAATGTTGCCACAGGACAATAGTAATGATCATAATCATAATATAATGGTAATAATTATAAAATAATTAATAATAGAGTAAATATTGACATGACGCCTCCACAGTGATTATGACTTATTTCGCATCTCTCTCTCTCTCCCCCTCCTTTTCTTGTAATTAAAACGAGAGAAGCTTATTTCAAAATGACTGCCCAGTCTGTCCATTTAAGTTCGACGTGGTCACCCCCAAAACCTTTTGTTTCACCGAACGCAACGTGCCATCAAAGATCACAGCAGTGTTCCGTTATAGCAACACGTAGGAAAATGGCCATCTGAAATGGCTACTTAGCACAAACCCAGAAGAAGAAGTGCATTATAGAGTGGAGTCGGCTGTTTCAACGCATTGGGTGGATCAAATGCACAACTTCCTTACTTCCTGAACCCTGAACTGTCCGTCAATGTTCGTCATGTGGTTTGATCTAATTTACAAGTGTCTGCATTCCCAAAGAGATTAATTAAAGGAAAAGTTCAAGTCCGCAAAATGAAGGTCTGTTATCTTCTCACCCTGAAACCAGTTGGAATTTTAGTGTCGCTTTAATCCTCGTCACATAGCGTTAGCTAGCGTAGCTCGCTAGGAGCAATGTGCACAAGCCAATGGCAACAGGAATAGGGGCTGACTTGCTAACTTTTGTGATGAAACTAAATGCTAAGTATGCTAAGTTATTAAATGTAGAATGTGGTATATGTGCTATGAAGGGGCAAAAAAAGAATGCAACTGACATGTTTGCGAGGAGATTTTAACTGTGCGACAAACCTATCCTTTTGCACATGTCACTATGCTTCATGTTTTGAAATTCCCCAATTCCTTCATGGTCAATTTAGTTTTATGTATGTCCTTAACTCAAGTACTGTCGTGAACAGATCTTCCGCAGTGACTTTGAAACCCTAACCTAGCTTAATTAATTTAAGCAGCTTCGCCAGGGTAGGAATAAATCATTATCATAAATCATTTGTTCGAATCTGCCTTTTGAACTTCCTTTCATGAAACCAACTGTAGTTGTTTATTTCCTATGGTAAAACCCACAGTCAAGATGTTAACCACATGTTGCAAATGTCAACCGGTTGAGCTCCAGGACACCATGACAAAAACAAAACAGCCAGCAGGTAGACATCATGCTTACACACACAGGAGTAAGAGTAGGAGGCTTTAAATAAAACAAATGTGCTTAATGAAGAGCCCGATGTCATGCCACATGTGTAAACAAGGCAAGCATCGGTAGAATACTGCATTGTTTTGTTATATTCATGTGATTCAGTTCCTGTCTGATATCAGGACACTTGTGACAGAAATCCTAACTTGACACAACCAACACTTCACGGCTAACTTTGAAGCCGCCCAAAACATCAGACACCGTATGTCTTTGCATGCCAACAACGCTCTGACAATTACAGATGCGTGATTTAGAAGACACATTTAATGAAACCATAAAGAGTACCCCCCACACCCCTCCCGGCTCCTGTTATGGGGATCGGTCCATCGGGATCTCTGGATGAAATGGTGGTTTTGGCTGTGTTCTCTCTCTCTCCTTCTCAGTATTCCCTGGCCTCCTCCAGCTCGTTCAGAAACACGTCTTGGTGAGGGTTCTCGGGGCACGACAGCCCGCGGTTCGGCGGCCGCACGGCGTGGAACCGGCTCCAGTCCCCCTTGCAGAGGATCCAGGGCAGCACGTCCACCTTGAAGTGGAGCTCGGGCGAGAACTCGGTGCTGATCAGGTTGGGCGTGCCAGCGCCTTTCCCCCGCGTGAGAAGCCGCCCGCGCTCGTCGTAGCAGCAGTGCTGCGCCGCCAGCGTGGACGACACGTCGGACAGCGTGGAGCGGATGCACGAGCGCGCCGACGGCTTGTACACGTCCAGGCGCTCCTTGGGGCCGCTGGCGTCGCGCCAACGGAAAGGCCGGCCGCGGCCCTCGTCGTGAATGCTGACCACCGTGTAGGCCGCCTCGGACGGGTAGGCGCAGGGGCAGCTGGGTAGCTCGGACAGCACTTGGTGGAGGTAACGCTGGAGGAACTCACTCTTGCAGTTCAGCCACTTCTCGCAGGTGTCCACGTCTGTTGGCGGTTGGGAGGAGGACACACACGTTATGGTCAGGGTAACTGAGGAGCCTGGATTCTACCAATGTGAATTGGAACTTATAAAACTAAAGACTTCCTTTTCCAGTTATGCTGACTGAGTTGAGTTGCATCGACTATTTGCTATTACTATTAGTAACTTAGGAGGTTCCATTCATCCTAAACAAGTGACAGAGAATTTCACATATGTGTCATTAAGGAACAGCTAGGGGTCAGGCAACTTACTCAGGGGTGCAGGACTGGGGTTGGGGTTCCAACCCAGAACCTTTTCGGCTTGGGTACAAACACCCTGCACAAGACTACCCCTTCAAGAAATACAAACAAACTAAATACTGCTCAACCGACCTGTACCGAAGGGCTCCGTGCCGTTCTCCATCTCAAAGGGAAATGGTTCCACCACTGTGTTGACATCATCTACGAAGAGCAAAGAGGACCAATGAAATGCACAGAAGATGTGTGGCATCAACCAGTATAGGAACCCATCATCACAGACAGTGTGTCAATATAAAAAAAAGGCTAGATCCAACTCACCAGCACACGGTTCCTGGTCACATCTGGAGGCCTCGGTCAGGGTGCAGGAGTAACCACACGACTTGGTTCTCTTGCGCTCTCCATGGCCACAAGTTACCGAGCAGGGGGTCCAGGCAGACCACTCCTCTGTCTCCTTCTCTGAGGGAACAACAGAAAGGGAACAACCCGTCCAGTCAATGTTACCTTTTATACAACAACAATACGTCTTCTCATGTCCCCTTGGGGAAATCTCTGCTTTCAACCCATCTCTAGGAGCATTGGGTAGCCACAGTGCAGTGCCCAGGGACCAACTCCAGGTCTAATGCCAGTGCACTGGTAGGAATTTTAACCTAGTATGTATGTCTTTTGGTGTGGGAGGAAACCAGAGCATCTGGAGGAAACCCACATGAACACACAAACTCCTCAAAGAAAGGTGGCAGCTGGGTGTGAACCCATGGCCTCATTGCTGTGAGGCAACAGTGCTAACCACCATGCCAACTTCCAGAATCCATCCAGAATCCATCCATCCTTAGAATGTGATTGATTAATTCAACCCTAAAACTGTGACAGTGAGGTTGATACTTTTGACACCAACACCAAACGATAATTGAAAATCATTGTCGTTTGGCGTCGCTGTTTAAGGAAAGAAACAGAATTGCTGCACTTTTGTCCTGAGGAATGTTCTGGCCCCTAATATGAGAGCGACGGAATGTTCCGGACGCTAATTCATAGTATGTTCTATAGGCTGCCATAGTCCAAACTACGGCTATTTATTTCCCTCTGGTTTAATCTTTCCCATGCAAACCCATAGTCATTGAAATGGTCTTTTATGTACCCTTCAGTGAAATTACAGAGGGAGAGAGAGACAGAGAGACACTCGGCTAGGGTGGGTTGATCAGCCTGCCCACCGAGCAGTTTCCTAGCAGTGTTAATGACATAGAAACAAGTTTAAAATAAAAAGAGAAGAATTCCCAATTAAAGGCAATGTGTGCAGTAAAACCAGCTTGGGTGTAGCGAGTGCTCCGTTTGCCCTGGCGGGTGCTGCCAACCGGCCATGTGGCCCGGGTCTCAGAAGGGTTTTAATTACAGGATGAAGTGAGACAGGTGGCCTTGATTTATGCCCAACCAGCGTTTACATCTCACCAAATCACAGGCATTGTTGCTGGATTTTTTTATGTATCTTTTCTGGCTAGACAGTTGGGGTTTGTTTGTCTCATCTCCATTTGTATTGTTTGGTGGCTACAGTACAGGACACACCATGGACACATTTGACTGTCGTTTTGTTTCATCGACAACTACTGTGCTGGAGCACCTCTACCCGTGAAGCAGGAGATTTGATTGATCTGGGCCAATTTGGAGCCATACATCACAGTCACCACAAGTGAAATGTTTTTAGACCTTCCCGATGGCGTCAATGGCATCCTTTCTCTCTCCTTCTTGCGACAATCTTCACATGTATCCTCTTCCACCCTCCTGTGCTCATTTAATCTGAGTGTTCTAATTGCACTCCACCTCCAGCGATATATTGTTGTCTCCCTCTTTCGACAAATGTGTTACTTTTTTTGTAAGTCGCTTTGGATAAAAGCGTCTGCCAAATGCTCTAAATGTAAATGTAAATGTAATCTCTCATTTCCTTTTTTTACCCTTGTTGTTGTCCTTTTTGTTGTCTTTGTACGAGGCCCATGCGGCCCGAGACTGGCTGCTCATTTTTTTCCCACCAAAGGAAAGCAGAATTAAGATAAACAACAAACAACAAAGCCATAAATGCTAGGGCAGAGCCCTTGAAAGCCCCTCAAAATTCTTGAACTGGCTCGTAGCGCTCAGCCGCAGAGGGCAGCGAGGGCCACCAGGGTCTGGGATGGATGGGGGCACAGGGGCCCATGGGAGGGATGAAAGAGCCAGCCGAATGGCCCCTGTCATTCTGGATTCCCAATCTGCCCTCTAATTGTCCGCAAAGCCACAGGCTGTTTTGTCCCTGCAGCACAGTGGCGGCCTCACGCTGCCATTAGCGAGCGCATCGGGTCCATCTTCAAAAGACGGGCCTCTGCAAACCAGCACGACCAGTGTCCACTTCAAAGTGCCCTGGAGCCCACAATGGCATGATGGTCTAGTGCCCATGTTCCCACTCCTGGCATGCACTGGCCCACTCTGGCAGTTAGGACGGGCTATGCCGCCATCCGCCAAAGTCAATATCTCTCAATATTCTCCCTCTCTCTTTCTCCCTCTCTCTTTCACCCTCTCTCTTTCACCCTCTCTCTCTCTCTCTCTCTCTCTCTCTCGTCCTCTCTCTCGCTCTCTCTCTATCTCTCTCTCTAAACATTCCAGCCCTTTTCATAGTTAATTGTATATCATTCCATACAAGCTCAAAACCTACCAGGGAACCTATTCATTTTTTCCCTAATTATCTCAAACAAATGCGGTTATATCTGTTGCAGTTAAAAATAATCTGAAAGCAGTAATTACTTGCTCACCAGGAAGCCACACGGAACACACTGTGAAATATGCTCAAGCGTAAATATTTTAATACGGCCGTAATGGCAGACGGTGAGTGTACCACTTGGCAATGCTTACCATAGTAGCTCTGCATGGGATCCCAGCCCTCATTCCAATGACTATCCCAATCCCCGCCTACGCCACTCAGAAGGGGCTCCTCACTGCCGTAGTCCAGGGAGTAGTCTTCCTCCTCCTCTTCCTCCTCCTCTCCAGTGTCATCCAGACCTGAGCGGCCGGTGCTGTCCTCACTGGAGTCTGCATCGGTGTAGCCCCAGAACAGGGGCCAGAAGAGCTTCTTCCCACCCAGCCAGTCGATGGTGGAGGATGGGGCAGATGGCGGCAGCCAGTCCTTATCCTTGGCCAGGTCCACCTCCACCTCCATTTGGGGGTCATCCACCACTTCGATGGTGACCTGCGGGGGCGAGAACGTGGTCAGATGGTGAATGATGCGGGCAAACGCAGCAAACACACAGTAGTTTGACATAATGGGTGATCTTTTTAACACATGAGCAGTCGGCAGCAAACCTATTTCAGGAAGCCAACCATCTCAACATTCGCAAATTATTGGTGTATATCGAGAAGGCCCGAACTTTGTTCAGCCAGCCAGACATGAACACGATCGCTGAGACAGATCAAATGAACCAAGCTCTAAAATGAGCCACATTCCATAGCTCAGAATGAGTCATCCAAGACGCTGTTGTTTATAACAACAACAACAACTGCCGACAAAGTGAGATGTCAATTTTCTGTTACTTCTCTTTGTCCTACTAGAAGTCGCCCTTTCAAGTCACAAGAAATTATCTTTCTGTCTAGTTTATTGAATGTTTACAAACTTGTGAGTTTCTCCATATATATATGAACTTACTTCTTGCTTACTCTTCATTTTTATGTTGTGATAGGTTTTTATTCAAGGTCAAATTTCCATTAAATTGGGGATGAAACAGTACATTTTGGCTGGAGGTCTATATATAAATGCAATCCAGGTCCAAAGCCCTCGCCATTAGCCTTAAATAAACACCTTAAAGCAGCATACTCGACCACCTCCATTCGTACCTCTATCCAAGCCAGAGACGACAAACTGGAAACCTCACCTGTATATTGGGGTTCTGCGAGCTGATGTCAGCGTTGGCCAGGTCTGGGAAGTTCTTGAGGTCCAGGATGAAGGGTTTTGTCTCTTCCTCTGGTTCTGGCTGGGGGAGGACTCCCACAGAGCGATGCTGCGGATGGGAGCCCCTCCTATGGGGTCCGTGGGTCTCAGGCAAGAGACTCTGGACCTGGTTCTGCTCCTCCAGTTCCTGGGCGGTGTACTGAGCCTCATCAGTCTGGTCAGCAGCCTGGGTCAAAATAAAGACAAGAAAGATAGATTTTTTTTATGTGCAGCATTTACGATTTAGTACACATTAATGTTTAGACACTTTTTCCTAGGCGACTTACAGTGAATTTTTAGATAGAGGTAATTAATGAGCAGGTAGTCTGTGGACATTGGGGATCAAACCCAGAACCATTCGGCTGAGAGGATTACTGAATTACATCTAGTGACATTCAGCGACAACAGAACAATAATAGCAAATGGCCATTGGCCCATTTCTTGTGTTCTCGTTTCCAGGACAGAAATATCCACCATTTCACAGCTCTGTCG
>OMKP01046575.1:0-11004 GCA_900302375.1 Bathygadus melanobranchus | reverse complement strand
ACTGTGCTTTCTCAAGTCCAAGGTCACTGCAGCTGTCCATCAGGACATTTTAGAGCACTTCATGATTCCTTCTGCTGAGAACCTTTATGGAGATGCTGATTTTATTTTCCAGCAGGACTTGGCACCTGCCCATACTGCCAGAACAACCAATACCTGGTTTAATAACCATGCTGTAACAGTGCTCGATTGGCCAGCAAACTCACCTGACCTGAACCCCATAGAGAATCTATGGGGTATTGTCAAGAGGAACATGAGAGACACCAGACCCAACAACACAGACGAGCTGAAGGCTGGCATCAAGGCAACCTGGGCTTCCATAACTCCAGAGCAATGCCACAGGCTGATCGTCTCCATGCCACGGCGCATCAAGGCAGTAATTAAAGCAAGAGGATTCCCAACCAAGTATTGAGTGCAGGCATGAACATAACTTTTCAGAAGATCGACATTTCTGTGTTACCGTTTTTTTATTGGTTTTATGTGATATTTAATTTCTTCAAATACTGTTTTGGGGGTTTTTATGAGCTGGAAGCCAAACGTATGCAAAGTTAAACAAATAAATACTTGAAATGCGTGTGTAATGAATCTATAATCTACGAAAGTTTCACTTTTTGAAAGGTATTATGGAAAAAAACAAACATTTCCATGATATTCTAATTGTTGGAAAGGATCTGTGCATATAAAGAATCTGTGTATATATATATATATCGGTATCGTATATAAGATACCGATATATGGTATAACTGGTATAACTGTTGTCTTTTCCTGGTTTTAAAGGCTGCATTCCAGTGCCAGACTATTCTATTATTTGTAAATGAAGTTATTAATAAAATGAGAAAATATTGAGTACTTAATTTGTCAAGTATTAAATTCAGACAGGAGTATAGAAAAATAGGCTTTACCATGTGGTTATTTTATATAGACTATTTATATATTGAATTCCCAGGAAGCATGCTATATTGTGATATATTATTATCGAGATAGTACATGACTTACAGCGTCTGGATGCCAGGCGCTGTGTAAATAACCTGTGTGTGTTCAGCGTTATCATTGGCCAAAGAGAAGAGTGTTTCCCGCTTCGGTACGCAGTACCGGCATTGCAAGAACTCTAAAATAAAGACTCTTTGTTGCCGCACGCAAGTCTGGTCCTTCCCGAAACCTCGGAGTAGCACATTGCTACAGAAACATTACAAAAATCCATGAAAGGAGAATCAAACCCCCTGACACCGCCTTTGAAAAATGCCTTCAGGTATTTCATTGAGGATGCAGGGCTGTGGGCTCCCCTGTAAACACCCCTTCAATTAAGTTTCAATACGCTGAGGATAGGTGTGTCGCATCAGCACTTAATCAGCAGGTTACCGGGTAACCCTATCAGCCAATCAGAGATTATCCATGCAATAGCACGTGTATAAGCTATAGAGGAAGTCCTCTACAATGCAAACCAATGTACCCCAAGTGGGGTAGTTATGATGGAAATGAACCCCTCTTTGAAAGGATAATTTACCAGTGTGCCATTGAAATGACCAGGAGCCTTGTACCAGACTTTGGAGTTGCCGTTTTCACACACACATAAGTGGTCCATGAGGCCATTGCAGTAGACAAAACATCTCCCTGGAAAATGTTGACAAGTCATTGAATGATCTCCCCAGAATGCCATGCTTTAACAGAATCATGTTCATGTAACATCAGGTCACATACCTTTGAGAAATGGATTTTGTTGTGCTTGAAGTCTGATCTTCACAACATCCAAAGGTGTAACTGAAAAACAAAACCCCACAATTAATGTTTATGCACAATTATCCATCTTAATATTTTCAAATGCCTTCTTCTTCATATGCACACATGCCAATTAAATCACATTCAACTACTTTGCAGACATTATTTACTTTGAATAACACTAGTGTTAGAAAGTTATACCCTAATACGCATGTGCTTGGCAAATGTCTAGAGAAAGTATTTGTAAATTAATAATGAACAATTATTATAGTCATTTAGGATTTAGCTTTTAAACAAAACAATGGAGAGTAAACAAAGAGATGGGATATTTTGCTCAAGGTTGCTTATGGGTAGGCAGAGAATATTGGAGATCGAACACAGAACATTTCAGCTTGGGAGTAGATCTCCCTCACTATCCTGCCCCATGTCAGGTTACATTAATTTATAACGACTATACCAAATAGTGAAGCGATTGTGAAACAACTCACCCAGAAGAGAAGTGAGGATAGCTCCTGAGCATGACGACACCATCTGCTGAATGGGCGTAATGCCACCAGAGGCCATTTCATGACCTTTACTGGACATTCCCCATAATCATGAAATTATTTCATGATTAATTATTCACAATGACCAAAAATCATTATTACTAATATAATACAAGGCTGAACTTGGTTACTTATTCGCCAGCTCCTTATTCGATTTTTTCAGTCCATCTTAAATGGCCGCAATAACGTTATTTGGCCTGTAGATGGCTCTATTTACTCTAATCTGTCCAGTACTGTTGTGGCCTCAATTGACAGAGATTCTAAAATGACTAATCTGTTATGAATACGAAAAATACAACAAACAATGACTGTCCAGGTTGCATTTTTGAACGGAATATATTTTTAAAATGTTGAAAAGCTACTATATGAAGCGACCACAAACACCACATGACAAGGTGGACTGTAATTAAATGAGAACGGTGAAAAGTAATGGCAATTATTCAGAAAGTGAAATCACTTTTTGCCTTTACATTAAATGCAGTCATGTTGTGTTCAAAGATTAGATTTAACTTCATTACCAATGCACAGAGAACTACAGAGAAGTACTGAGATAACGAAATGCACTTTATCATCTAACCAGACGTGCAAAAAATCAGTAAAGTGCAGAGTAAGTACATATACAGTAGAAGAACACGAGCAGCTATATTCTGCGGATATATTCTTATAAACGATGACGGCCGCCATGTTTGACGTTGTTACTGATGTCTAATCAGACACACCTGGAGCCAACTTCATCCTCGTCATAATAACTAATATTCATATGCTCCTACGCTTCCAAAATGGAGGCGGTCATTGCGATGTGATGACGCGATCAAGGACTAAAGGCCATATAAAAGACAATATATACATTTAAATACACTTGCGTAACGACCTATAACATATTTGAAATAACGTCATACATACTGATATGATACTATCTAGGCATGTGCTGTGCAGCCTCTACCTGTTCCTAGAAAGTTAGACTTCTTCAGTATCAGCATGACATCCCCAAGAACACGCCCATATACTCATATCAGTTCTGGAAAATATAATCAATACCATGAAAACATTGTAAAAGGAGTATAAACCGTCGTACACACGACTGTAGCTAGCATGTGTCACTGGTGAACACTGCCTGACAACGTTTATTATGCTATTTAAAATCGCAAGAGGCACTTTCTTTACTGTATTTCTTCTACTCATTCATGTATTGAATTATATGTTAACCAGCAAAAAATAATAAACATAACCATAACAACCATAAACATATGGTTAAGTAAACATAGATGATAGCGGCAAGCAACCTTACTCTTTTTATTTATTTGTTTTATGTGGAAACATCATATCTGAATTCAAAATGTAGGCTCTAGGGTTGCCAGATCTGTACCTGTAGCCACGAAATGAGCTACTTACTTTTCAGCTCTTCCAATCTCGAATAAGTACGGGTTTTACCATTGTAAAAATCTATAGTCGTTAGTATTATTCAATATTCACAAATTCCACTTCATTCTTGCAGACGTGAGAGCAAAATTACACCTTCCCCGAGTAGCGATAGCTAGGCATGAATGTGTAAAACAAATGTGGCAACCATGTGTTTATTGGAGTTGAAGCGGGAAACGGAAGTTTTCATTTTGTAAATAGTCACAACAGGAATGAGTTTTAAATCGTCGAACCGTCTAATACAAATTACAAAAAGTATTTCTAATGTCGGCTGTGGCGGTTGTTATTACCATGGCTATTCCTTTTTCTTCCCAGTCATATTTGTGGTCATTTTGACCTGGCTCCAAGTGTGTTTTCATCAAGCTACATATTTACATATTATAAATAGGACATCACTGTCCTTGGTATCATTGAGCCCAGTGTGTACAGTAGAGAACAACCTTAAGGAGTGTGTGTGTGTGTGTGTGTGTGTGTGTGTGTGTGTGTGTGTGATATGAGTTAACATTTGATGGCGGAGTTTTCTTTACTTGGCATATCGAGGTAACGACGAAGGCAATGCTCATCCAGATGACATTCACGTCCATGCTAAAAGGTCAGACCCTGCCGTTTCAGTTGCCATTTAAATTAATCCATTGTATTACATGGATTCATTTTCATATATAGGGTGATCTTTTGTCCATGTCACTTTTCACCACGTTGGATGTATTGTGTTTCAGAAAAGATTAGCACTGAGCCATGCCGGGCCGGCAGCAGGGTTGTCCCAAACCTTTGGCTGGAAAAGTATTTTATCTGGACCTGCCATCAAATAGGAAAGCAGAGGCACTGGAGAACGACATTAAACTACTAGGAGGGGTAAGATACCGCTGTCAAACCCGGCCCATATTGGATCAATCGGTGCACAACACTTCACAGTTTGACATTTTCTGGGTCCCGTTTGTAAAAGTAAAAATGAAAACAACAAACACCAGGTACAACTAAGTGTGCTTTAAACGATGACTAGCAATAACAATAGATATATAATATTGTTAACAACAGTTTATTTGTAAACATGTTCTTTAGAATATGTATTCACTGATGATACATCTCGATATTAAATGTTTCCTTCTGTACAGTTTGTTTATTTAAAAAAAGCAATTGTTTACTTCTGCTCTTGTTGTTGTACTAATGCTGGGTGAGCCCGAAAGGGCATTTATCAGCGAATAACAACGATCGCTTGTTCAATTTCTTCCATGAATTAGTCATACATACATACATAATTTACTGAATGTAATTAGTGGGTACAACCGGTCATATTTACTGATTGTTGTCATTTAACTCAGACTGTTGAGAAGTTCTTCAGTAAGGAGATAAAGTACCTGGTATCCAACAAGAGGGAAGCCAAGTATGTGGAGTGCCTTAGACGTGAGCTGGCCGCTCCCAGCCCAGACTCTGGACAGAGTTCACCTTTCCCTTACCAGCCTAACTGTCTCAAAAGTGGATCTCAGGGTCAAGCAGATTCGGTGAGTTTGCATCATTTTGGTCAAACCAGATGTGTTTTTGATTGGGGCACATACATGTTTTACTCAGGGTTGGTTCCCATACTCAGCTTGCTGTTTAATGCGTTAAAAGTTACTATGTTGTTGTTGCAGGTGGTTACGAGTCGGGGTAAATCTCTGGTGGAGAGAGTGGTTAAAGAGCAGGTTTGTTATTGCCATTCATTAATGTCTTTTGATGCACCTAGCCTTGTGTTTAGCAGTAGCAGGCAGGCATAGTGTATACCAGTGGTTCTCAAACTATTTGTACTAATGTACCTAATATACCTAAGATATATACAGTGGCCTGTGAATCTCACTCAAAAAGAGCTGCAAATTCCAACTCGTATGTGCAGTGAAAATCAGATGTCAGTGATTATGTGCTACAATAGAAATGTAATAAATACTTTTTACTTTTTACCTTTACAGGAGAGGATAAAAATGGATAAGACTCTATCAAATGCTCTGGAGTGGGGTGTGAAGGTCCTTTACATTGATGGTAAAGTTATGTTTCTACATCATTCTAGTATACAGGCACAAAACGGTTCATTTATTTACACAGTGTGACTCGTGTACGTTGATGATTCATGCTTGGATTTCCTTGCTCTGATTTCAGATGTCATCACATATATTGAAAAGAGGAAGAAACAGATTGTCCCTAACCAACCTCTTGATGCTCCTGTCAAGAAAAGGGTGCGTCGTTGACACTTACCGACAACATTGCAGCGTGGTATTCATTTAATGTTCGAAAACATTTTTCTGAAATCATAAATGACGTGTCTACTTTGTTTTGTAGACGAAACCTGAATCCAAACCTACACCAGGCTGTCCAAAATCCCAAGGTGAATTCTTTAGTTCCATTTGCTGTGCTATCTACTCTTTATTTATTCTGAATGTGTTCCAACACATTCAGTCTGTGGCTATGGAAAACACGTATTACTTGTCAATGTTTATTCATAATTTTTGATCATTTCCAGCCATATGGATCACGACACCCTTCGTAAAGGTTGAAGACTCAAGCAGGTGAGAGAATGGGCTCAAGTAAACAAATAGTAAACCAATCCAAGTCAACCATCAGCTTGTGTGTCGAGAGATATGCTGTGAAACCCCTTCTTTCTTTGCCCTGCAGACACTATCGGCCGATCTATGCTGCCATGTCTAAAATGCCTGAGATCAACATGGCGACTGCTCCTCCTTGCACTCCGTTCTGTGTGGACGAAAAGGATCAAAAGACAAATGGACACAGGTATACCTATCCTGTCTGCTAAGTCACTAACTTCTAAAACAGTCAATGTCTTTGCCAATCACTGTGATCATTTCCTATAACCACATCACATGTGAAAATGTTATCAACTTTTTTCCAATAATGTTGATGCAAGCTGTTGTTGTTCTTGTTGTTTCCTTGGTGCAGCGAGGAGAGGCGGCACGGCAGAGCTAAGATGAACCGAGACAAGAAACAGATGGGCTTCTGCGAGTGCTGCATGCTCCAGTATGACAATCTCCTCAAGGTGAGTTATCACGTTGCCCTGGAAGTGAACTGCTGATATGTATTCCCATTCTGTCTGTTGCGGTGTATGTAGCTCAAACTATTGTGTAATGCAGAAATCAGGAGGAGGAAAATGTAGTTGGTAGATAAAATAGAACACACAAGTGTTTTCTAAAATATTCATTTTATGACCATGCACAGTTCCACGGTTCCATTATGAGAATGAGATCCATGCAATCCAGTTTAAAATGATTCCCTGTAATGATTTCTGCTTGCTGTCTTTAGCATGTCCAGAGTGAGAGTCACCTGGCCTTCTCCAAGGGCAACGAGTACCTGGTGCTGGACAGATTAGTCTCAACCATGCAATGTGACTTTTCTCTTTTCAAAAATAAAACCAAGAGGTAACTAAATTCCATCGACATTTTCTCCACACAATATACTGCCACGACCACCCAACACGTATCCAATTGTGTCCTGCTCATTTTGATTTGTGTTCTTCTGTCTTCAGACCGAAGTGCAGCGTATCCTCATCGCTCGCAGCTCCAGGACCTGATCGGACAGAGCTTCACAAGCCTCGAGACGCTTTTGTAACCGAGAAAAGACGGAAGCCCTACAGCATTTCAACAGCTGCTGGTGCCAGAGAACCATCTAATGGACTCTCCATGGAACCCATTCCTGGTTCTGTAACGACAAGCAGCGCTAAAAGCAACTTGGGGAACCTTGATCAAACTCCCGCCCAACCGCTACCCAATCACACATCTCATCTCATCACTTGTAGGACGGAGTCTGTTTGTGACCAGACTGCTCACACTGGTGAGTTGGTCCAGACGCCTTCGCTTCAGGTAGTACTGGCTCCCTCTAGAGGCAACTCTTCGGCTTTGGTCTCTGCCAGACTTTCCAGGCTCAGTTGGACCCGGACCAGGGCAATGCATCACAAAGAGAAGTCTCAAAGTGGATGTTCCTCAAGGACACCACGCATTCTACAAAACGAGGTGTATGAGAGCATCCAGGGTTCTCCGTCGGCGGGTCATCACAACGGACCAGTATGCCAAGAGCAAAAGACTTCTATCCCAGAACGCCCCGCAGTCAACCCACATGAACAGAGGTCCTCTCCAGTCAGGACAATACAGCGGAAGGTCAAAGTTCAACAACGAAAAAGGCTGAAAGTGGACCTGGGGTGGGCGGGTCGTAACACAGTAAGGTCAGTGGGTGACCTACCAGATGATGGCTTGCTGAGTCTCTGGCAGCTCTTCCACTCCAGCAACCACATGGACGTAGAGTTTCTAGGTTTTGATGATGGAGGACGTGGAGTGTTTATACCATAGAGTTCAAATTGAAACACATCGTTTCATGTGTGGAAATATTGTATGTCAACTGTAATACATTGTAAGTGTGGCAAACCTCAATGACATGCAGTCTTAAAGGGAAAGATTTGAGCAGAACATGACATCGAAGGCATTTTAATGTGAAAATAACAGCACTAGCGTGATTTTTAATATAGGCTGAACCCAAGTGCAATTCATCATTGAACTCAACATTCTTGTCTTGTTTTATGTATCCAAATAAACTATGGAACACAAAAAAGATAAACGCTTGTAATAGAAAATCCTATTACCCCATAATATAATATATATATTTTAGGAAAAGCGATGCTTTTATACCGCACCTTTCTAAAAGCTCTGTGGATGTATTATTTCTTGAAAATGATTCGTCTACATAAACATGTTATCAATTGCACCTTTAAGGTAATGTACGCTGGTTTGATTTCAATATAGGCCATAATTTGCGACTTCCCTGTTATAGACCGGGATATATATGACGTTCTGCAGAGCGCTTGTGGATATTCACGTGTTTGGATATCCCCCATCCCCCTCCCTCCTCTCTGTCTCCCTCTCGCTCTCAGTCTCCCTCTCTCCTCCTTTCTTTCTCCGCTGTGTGTTCCGTGGGGGGCTCAGCCATCATCAGATGCTCGCCTTTTCACTGGAAGAACCACAGAAGCCCGATGGCCAGCCGCGCCAGAGAGACTGCGCTAACCAGACACGCCAGCGCGCATCCGTGTCCCAGCCTCGGCTCCAACCGTCCATAGCGAAGGCAGAAAACAGAAAGTCTTATTTTGGAGTGCTATTTAGGTTTTAATTTGTCCTTCTTGGTCGGTTCAATAAGAGGAGAGACGGTGATGATGATGGACTCGACATGGTGGATTTCTCTTTTGTGCATCTATGGATTGATGGATGTCATTCACACGCGCTATGTTGACTCCCGGAATGGTAGGCTAATGAGGGTTATTTACAATGTTTTATTATAAGACGCAGACAAACAGGCCGTGCTGCTGAAATATGAAAAGGCAAGCGTGTAGAATATCAATCTGCCTTGTTATCAATAGACGACGCCGCTCAGCCGTTCTTAAATATATGCATGCAGTCCCATTTTAATGTTATGAACGGAATTCTGCCGGTGAGCTTTAAGAATAAAATACATAAACAACCCGCAATGATTATGAATTGGGACATTTTAACAACAACGCTCTCCGCTTGGAATTACCAACATTATTACATTGATGCAAGTGTCAACATTGTCGGCATTTCCCTGTCGTCGTATAGGAAACGCCTTGTCGAGCGCGAAGAGCCTTCGTGATGGCAGCAGGTTCGCGGGGAAGGAGGACACGGTGCCCCTCCGCCTGGTGTACAGCAGACACAACCACAGCCAGATCACGCACGATGAGCTCACCACGCGGATAAAGGCGAGTGGCCCCAGCTCCGCGCAGGTATGTGTCCACTGTTTTCATTGTGGGGTGTAATGGCAGCGGAGCAGCAGGAGGCCTCCGATTCAGCCGTTACCGTGGGAGACGTCTGGATTCAAAAAAGAAAACAATCTTGTTTATGTTTGTCTGTTTTTGTGTTATTTACGCCCCTCCTCTCCCCTCCTCCGCGTTATTAGGATATTAGTTCAGTAAAAGGAGCCCATCTAAATAGACCAATAGAGATGGAGACACACCACCACGGGATGCTTTCATAAACAATGAGCAGGCCGCGGAGAAATGGGAACCTGTGCCAAAATAAGCGTTATTTTGGTGATAGAGGGATATTTCAACTTTCATTTCGCTTTAAAAAAATAGTTTGTCTCATGAGAAACACATTAGGCCTAATCATTCCCACCCACTTGTTTATATTGCGTGTTGATTTCTGATTTTCTGGAATAATTGTGAATTTGTGGGAGTCCACATTATGTATGGTGATTCTAGAAGCTGCTAAACCCCTATAATGCATGTCAGGCATTATCATGCAGGCGACCCCTTTCATCTCAGGACAACCCCTCCCATATAGGGACATTGGAACTATTTTAATTAAGATTTAGATGTTCACAAAGCATATTTGTTGTTATTTTATTATGACAATAAGAAGCACCCGCTTATGTCTAATTTTCACAAAATATATTCTATCCCATGTCAGGGTTTGAGTATTTGTCGATTTCTCCTCTTCAACCTCCTATTAACTGTGTCTTCAGTTATGCTTTTATGTTGTGTGCTATTTTTAGGCCAACTACCCAAAACAAATTGAATCAAATAGTCCTGAAACATGTGACACGAAGAAGGCATATTTATAGTCTTTTGTAGTATTACCTATATTCATGCTTAAATTACAGTATGCAGCAAATGAGCAGTCAGGCGTTCTGCGAGATAGATTGTTGTTTCACTCTTTCAACAAATGTACTTATTGTAAGTCGCGTTGGATAAAAGCGTCTTCCAAATTGCCTAAATGTAAATGTAAATGAGATGAGTCAGTTAGGGCAGTGGCTTGTTTATTTTCCACCAAACAATAAGTCTTTTATTTCTGGACTTGGCTTTGCCTGCCTGTCCTCCTGCAGTGAAATGTAAGCACTTACAACTTTATCATTTCATGGAGTAGATGTTGCAAGTCAGCCTTTTAAATATTGGATAATCAATAAAAAAGACGTCAGCGGTCTTCTGACAGTATTGGCCACGCTGGGTCAAACTGGGAAATGGGCTCTCCCACTATAAATCATTACTGTTAGCAACTCATGTAGATACAAACAGTCTGGTTAGGTCTGTCCAGGGTTACATACACACACACACACACACACACACACACACACACACACACAGCAAATCCTGTGATGTGATTTAAGATTGGTCTTGAGTGAAGATTGTGGCACCCCCCTGTTTAAACAGGAGTGAACACCCACCGGCAACCAGTGATTTGTCATGCAGTGTCTGCATCATAATGAGGCTGGCCCATAGGCCGGGCCTGGGGTAGGGTTGGCTCTGGGTTCACTAAGCTCTGGGACTCCTTGAGACATCCACCGGCACCGT